>NHTK01005610.1:0-11277 GCA_002938355.1 Panaeolus cyanescens | reverse complement strand
TTAGTCATCAGCCATCAAAGCTCGCAGGCGTTGCGACTCTCCACTATGACCTTTCGAACGTTGTGAATTGTTGGTAGCTAGCAGTGGTGTGAAGTCGTAATTGAACTGTGGGATTTAACTTGCTCCCTCCACGTCTTTTCCGATAATGTTTGGATCAAGGTACTAAATGCGAGGTAAACCAGCAAAAATGTGGTTTGAAAAATTATTTTGGGTGTAAATATACATTTCGATATCATTTCTGCTCTGAAACAATAAGAGAACACTTCAATCTACCCTTTCGAATAACAATCCTCGACTTTCGAATCTTTTTCGAAGGATAAGATCTCTACCACTCAGGGACGGTGGTACACGGGAAACCTGAGTCATGCTACCCTACGAGTTGCCGGGTTGTCCCGAGCCGTTAGGTTTGTTTGGCTTGGGCGTGGAAACAAAATTTGATGGGACGACGATACCCTGCGGCCGAGTGCCGTCGCACAGTTTTTCCTTCTCTCCACCGTCATTCTGGGGTTCCTCACCACTATCAGGGCTTTCCGGTGTCGATAAGACGCCAAAAGGCCCCAAATGTTGCCTCATATCGTTCATAGTATACCCCGTGCAGCTGCGGTGGTACAAAACCAAACTCATACACTAAGAAATGTGTTGCAGCTGCAATCAACAAACCCGTCGTCGGGCTCTGGCTCGGGATGGGGTAATGGACCAGGACCAGGAGGTCCAAAATACGGTACTGGAAGTCGTTTTTATAGTGGGCTTAACGTACGTTTACATTCTCCATTTTGTGATTTCCATCTAAAAGTGTGACTCATATCTGGGGTTACTTTTTCTTCTTTTTTGTCGCATTATAGAGTGCCGGTCGTGCAGTAGCTCAAGCAAATGCAGTTACGTCTCACGACACTTCAGCCATCCAGGACGATGTTGAGGAGGTCACCCCTCGTCGATCAATACTTCCAACACCCCAGAAACGGACCCGCATGCGGAGCTCAAGTGTGTCGCTCAGCGTTGCAGGACGACGCGAACGAGGGGAGAAGATGGGTGTTTTGAAAACAGTTCAACTGCATGCACGATCCAAGCACGTTTTCGCTCCGGCCGACACCTTGGCTTCAGCAAAAGAACACCTTTCTTCCTTGACAACCCTGGAGGATAATCAAGCTCGTCCTCTTCTTGTCCGTCGCAATTCGACGTCAGCTCCTCTAAGCCCACTTCTCACACCATCTGATCCATCTGGGCTCCCGACTCCGCCACCTGAGAGGACATTGAGCAGGCGTAACAGCACATCGTCTGTCAGGCCCTCTTCTCCTGCAGCAAAAGTACAGGAACTTGCCCCCACAGAACCTTCGGCTCCTCAAACAGTCACACCACCACCGACTCCTCGTACAGCTGCAGTTGATACATGGGTCGACCGCTTCCAGTCCTTCCGCACTCCTCGTGATGCCGAGAAAGCCGCTGACGCCGTACGAGCATTTGCCGCTGCAGTGTCGCAGCCGACAATCGAGCAGTACAACGCTGCACTCAACGCACTGACTCGTGTTCGCGAGGATGGGGAGCCCTTGACCATGATCATCCGCCTTTACAACAGCATCTTGGAGAAGTCGATTGCACCCAGTGTCGAGACATACGAGATTCTCATTCGCGCTCTCACCCAACGCGATGTAGAGATCCACAAGGCCATTCAAGCACTGACCTATCGCAAAAAGCATCTGTATCTTGACTCTCGTGCCCAGAGTGAGATTGCTGATTCTTCTTCAGAGGAGGCCCGCGTGGAACTTCTCAAGTCGGAGGATAACTTCTCGACCGCCATGTCATTATTCGAAAGCGTATTGGCTGTCAAAGGTGCCGATCAACTCCAGATTACCACCTACATCCGTCTTCTCAAATCATGTTCTCTCAATGCCAACGTGACTGCTGCTATTCACGTTTTCGCTCAGTTGGAGAGTAAAGGTGTCCCATTGGACTACAACGTCTACAAATTCATGATCCAAACGTTCACGAATGCCAAACGGTTCTCCGATGCCGAAGCCATTTTTGAATCATATCTCCAAAGCGCCAAAACTGGCAGGGTCAAGAGGTTCCCTTCTCACCTTGTTCACATTCGCCGAACTGTTCAGATTCAAATCTGGAACGCCATGATCGAATCCTATTTCCAGGCTGGCCTTCCTGACAAGGCTATCGATCTCGTTGACCAAATGATGCAGTCTTCTGGCGGTGACCACTTCCTCCCCCACGACGTTCCCATCCCTACCTCCTCTACCTTCAGCACAGTAATTGCAGGCTTTTTGGCTTCTGGCGATATTCACTCCGCGCTGGCTTGGTTCCAGAATCTCTGTACTCAAGAGCAGGGCCCTGCCAATCCTTACGAGGGTTTGAATGGCAAAGCTATGCAACCCGATGCTGTTGCCTGGGCCTTGATGATTGACGCCTTGGCGGAGCACGGTAGAATTGAAGAACTCAACGAGATCTACAAGCAATTCCAGGCCGTTTGTGAAAGAGATCAAATTCCTTTCCGGAAGACGGAGTTCCTCGTCTACTATTATGCCAACATGGGTGTTATCAGCACCTGGGACGACAAAGCTGCCATCCCAGTTCTCGACACACTCGGTCGCGGTTTGACCCATATGGAAAGATGGGATCTGACTTTCACGCGTCGTCAGCAGATGGTATTGGATTTGGCCAAGGAATACATCGCTCGTGGACGGTTCTCCGAAGGTGTAGAGCTCTTCTCCAGGGAAATTCAGGGCTTCATCACCGAGGTTGTGGAACGTGGAGAAAAGTTTGGAGGTGAACAACTGTTCCAGCATCATCGTGGCGTTCTCAGCCTCTGTGACGCCCTCTATGGTGCTGTCCAGAATGGCCGAGGCACGCTACCTTTCTCCGCTGCTCTTACTTTGTCTAGAATGGTCAGCATTCTTGGAATAAAGCCGGAACTTCGTTACGCACCTTTCTACCTCGATGCTTATGGTCGCACACGTGCCGATAGCCTCATTGCTTACGAAGACCTCACCATCAACGATTGGAGCGTCCTCCTCAGCTACGCTGTCTACCATGGCACCAATGCCTACCTTGGTAACCCGGATAACCTCCCCGTTGTGCCTGGTTTCGCCTTCTCCGGTGTCCCGTCACTTCTTGAGGACATGTCGTCTCAAAACATCGACTTTGGCGTATTCGATCCTGATGTCAAGAAACGCACCCTGGACCTCCTCGCCTCCTCTCTCGACGATGCCTCCCGTAATGCTCTGTTCGCCAACCTCAACGCATCATTCACCCAGGCCTGGAAGGAGTACGATCAACTTCGCTATGAAGCCCTTCAAAGTCAACTCACGCAGCTTGCGGAGCCCCCCATGCAAGCCGAGACCGCACAAGTTCTGGACACCCAATACACCAACCTCGTTGTCTCTTCTCAGCTTTCCCGCGCCATTGAGGACCAGTTCCGTGGCCACGGCTTCTCCACCGAGCACAAGTTGACTGAGGCTTACAAGCTCTTCGAACAAGGTTTGGCCAAGGGTGACGTCCCTCAACCCAGCACTATTGCTCGCCTCATCCAGGGTGTCGGTCGTGCTGGTGAATTGGACAAGGTTCGGAACCTTTATACAGTTGCTCAGGCGGTTCTTCCCTCGTTCTATCAAGAGCACCAGCTCTCTGCATGGGTTCAGATTGAAGACAGCATGATCATTGCACTCGCTCACTCAGGACATGTGGATGCCGCCCACGCTCACCGTTTCCGCATCTTGGATCAAGGACGTGCGCCTTCGGCTGATGCTTACGGTGTTCTCATCCAACACGTCAAGGATACGACAGACGATACTTCAGGCGGTCTTGTCCTCTTCCAGGAGGCTTTGGAGCGTGGTGTTAAGCCCAACTTGTACCTTTACAATAACATCATTTCCAAGTTGTCTCGTGCACGCAAGGCGGACTATGCTCTGGAGCTGTTCCAACAAATGAAGGCCAACCGTATCACTCCCTCCTCTATCACCTATGGCGCTGTCATTGGTGCTTGTGCTCGAGTGGGAGATGTTCAGTCTGCTCAGTCCCTTTTCCAGGAAATGGTCCACCTTCCTAACTTCAAGCCTCGTGTGCCACCCTACAACACCATGATGCAATTGTATACGACCACCAAGCCCAGCCGTGCCAGCGCTATCTACTATTACGACCAGTTGATCGCCGCTGGCATCCATCCATCTGCTCACACATACAAGGTATGTCGATTTCGTCCGCATCAGGCCTTTTTTTGAGACTATTTTTTTTTTCAGCTCTTGTTGGACGCATATGGATCTATTGAACCCGTTGATCTTCCCGCCATGGAACGCACTTTCGAGATGCTTAAGAAAGACCCACAGGTACACCTTAATGGTGCTCACTTCGCGTCTCTGATCAATGCATATGGATGCGTCTCGAAGGATTTGGACAAGTCCATCTCGGTCTTTGAGTCAATGCCCACCATCCCAGGAGCCCCTGCCCCCGACGCCGTTGTCTTTGAAGCCATCATCAACGTCATTGTCGCCCACAAGCGTACCGACCTTATTCCTGTCTACATCGCCAAGATGAGCGAGTCTGGTGTCCACATGACCGCATACATCGCCAACTTCTTGATCAAGGGGTACGCTAACGTCGGAGAGATGGACCGTGCTAGGGAAATCTTTGAAAGCCTTTTGGACCCACCCACTGGTGTTGCTGCGCCCAACAACCATGCGCCGCACAACCCATCAAGTGCCGTGGATGTCCCTGTTATGGAGCCCGTTTATCGTGAACCTTCTACATGGGAGGCCATGGTTAGGGCTGAACTTGGTACTGGAAATCGAGATGCTGCGATTGCACTGCTTGAGAGGCTTAGAGCCAGGTATGTTAAATCCTTGCTTTGTGTTGAGTGTAACTGGTACTGACATACATTAGACAATACCCAGAAGCTGTGTATAATCGAATCAGTGGGGTCATGACAGATCATTCAATACCCCAATAATTTTGCCGCTAGTTTTCTTCGTTTGACGAAACCATCGCGTTTACGACTTTCATGACCAAAACTAGTGTCCTCTCCCGGATTCGGACTCGGATTATTCCCGCAACTATTCACGCCTCAGGCTTCGTCACTCCATTGCGTCGTTGTACGCTTCACGGAGGAAAAAATTACTCGTTTGGCTTCAGCATTTCTTTATCATCATTCTCATGATCAGCATTTCCATCCAGTGTATCATATTCGCTGCAACGGCATTCCATCATCAATTAACGCTCTCATCTATTTATCTATCCACGCATTCATACAATATATGTATATTATACATTGCATCCTCGCGTTGGCCGCCCGGTTCCCATTTTTTTTCCAATTGCTTTACAGTTTTGATTCCTTCCATCTTGTTATATCTATTCATGTTACCCCGTCGCCCTATCGCTTTTGCTCCACTGATACCTGTTTATTCGATTTCGCATTTTAACATTTTCTTGACATTTTAGAAAAGTAGATTGTTTTACCCTATTATCCCTTGGCGTCGGGTGACTCCTCAGCTTCCCTATTACAACAGTCTTGATACACCACCGCTTCGTCTCTACATCTGGACACGTAACAAAATTGCAATGCCTTGTACGCTGTAATGCAGTCATGCTCATCATAATAATAGAAGTGCGTAGTCACCTGTATCTCGCTTACGTTGATTCAAATTTACTGGCTTTGTAGGTTTCCATTCTACTGCCCAGGTTTCTCAAGCGAATAAAATACTACGTGATTAAATGACCTGCTATACAAACGTCCGTCCATCGTTGGGAACAGGCCCGCAAAGTTCTGTCTCTGGTACTGACGGTAGTGGGATGCCCTTACCTTCTCGCAATGTTTCTCTCCAATCATTTGCCTGGACAACTTCTGCCTCCCGATCTTCCTCCATGATGAAGTCCTCTCCCAAATTGCCTATGGTTCTCGCTATGAATGTATCAAGCTCTATCGTCCCATGTCGACGAGTCCCAGTCGACGAACTGTTTGGTGGTAGGCTGGCTGTCGCACGCAGATTCAGCACAAGGCGGGAAATCATGACTGATGTTATCAGTTCACTGAATGTAGCCCCGACTGCCTTCAAATCTTCTGTGCAAGTCTGACCAATTATCAGTCAACTGAATACAGCTCACTGAAGACGCAAACGAAGAAGCATCAAGACTTACGAAATAAATGAGTGTGTTCATCAAGTTGGCGGAAAAGATGATGAAAAAGTACATGATGCCATCTCGGAGGAGAATTTGGATTGTGGGTATCATAATGTTCTTTTTATTTGAAGAACGGATATATTGACGAGTTCGCCATAGTGTCAGGCCGAAAATGACAGAATCTGTTATCAGGGGGGCAACCCATTGCGCGCCTAGGCCAACGATACAACGATAAATGCAAATGTAAGTAATTGATTAATGTATTCATATGGCAATTTTGCTCACTAAATTGCGGACTCCTGCCGCTCAGTATACAGCCCGTTAGAAATGACGGTAATGGAACAGCTAAAAACGACCGTCAGTCATCATCATGCTCCACCCTCGTTGAACGAAATCAAGAATGGTCGCATACCTTGTCCTGTGTGTATTCCAACTGCGGAAACAGCTATTTGTGTCGCCCAGATTATCAAGAGGACGGATAGGAGGAGTGCAGATCGCTCATAAAGGGCGTAAACGCGAAGTATCATGATCACTGCAAATCACATGCTCAATTTGGGTGTCAAATGAAGATCCAAGAAGCCAGTCATACGTTCGCATACTATACAGTCGGGTCAGATTCAACCTCAATGGCTAGGGCTGAAGCTACGCACCTGCTATCAGGACCGTTGTTGAAGCTCCCTCGAAGATGACGAAGTGGTCGCAACTGCGGATTGGTCAGTCGTCTAAAAATGAACGAAATGCTTTGAATTACTCACACCCTCTTTGTCCATGCTGGATCATCAAATGCTTTCTCCACTGTTTACCAAAACGCAAGGCAAGAGACGCGATTAATAAGACGTACCATCAAGGAGGATTATAGTCTGCATTGCTGTGACATATCGATTGATGTAAAACAACAGAGACGCCCCAGTAAATCTCTGCATCCATATTCTTTCCACCTAAAACCAATTAATTCGTTATCCAGTCCCCGTTAGCTCATTGCAAGCCTCACTTCGTCCGAGAATGTCAGCACTGCCAGGAGGTGTTTGAAATATGGCTCGATTGTCAATGTGGAGGCATGAAACTCACTGTGATCGTAAAAGAGCATCACAGTCGCTGCCACCTGGAAGTATTTGACTCCATTTCTGCCGGTAACTTCCATTAGACCCCTGCGCACACCAACATTAGAATCTCGTTTGACCACCTACGAATGTATGATGGCACTGTTGTCGGCTCGACTTTGTATCAGGGAGGAGGCATACATGGGAAGGGGATCAGGCCAAACGCTCTCAATCCACACGGTGACAAGGCTTTTAAACCTGCGGATTATTGATTTAGCATCACACCTCCCAAAATGAACACGAGCTGAAAAAAATACACAGTCGTCATCGAGATTTTCTAAAGAACGACGACATACTTGTTCCTGACGTCCTCTTTCCACTGGGGTATTCGGAACATATACCTACCGTGCTCAAATTTTACAGAAATGCTACACGAGACTACACGATGAACTGGAATGGCTCACGACCTTGGGCACCAATTTGCCATTTTTATCTCACTGTCTCTTTCTCGCCGATGTGTTTGATCCCCTGCAAGTATCTCTAGGTCATACGCTATGCATCACGTTCAGGGCTATGGCATATAGCTCCTGAAATGGGGCGAAGCTTCCTGTCCTCGTGAACGAGTTTCAGTGCTCAGAGGTGGTAAGATATTCGCTCTTCTTCCAGTAAGTATTAAATATTAACCGTTTGCAACCTCATTTCCATGCTTATAATTCTGCTTTACTCACGACATTATTTTTAGCTACTGTGTCACAGCCGATCGCTACTACGCCAGGCCTCCCAAGATCTAATTACAGGATGCAGTAATCGGCCAGCCCGAGCAGCAATAGGTGTGAGGGCCGGTCCGGTTAACTCTAGGCCCAGCTGTTGACAGTACTCATAACAAGGCGACCACAGAAAAAAATGCCTGTCTTTCAACCAGAGCCTCCGAATCTCTGCAACTTGGGAAATTGACAACCATGTCAACATTTCACCACCTCGGGGTATGATTGAACCTCATTGATACTCCCCTAAACGCCATTAACCTGCATACAGACATATTCAAGCTCTTTTTGATGGACTCAAGAAATAAGGAGGAAACAGGTGGTTCAAATTCTGGATCTCATAGCAATGAAATCCTTATGGAAGGCTGGTACGAGTTTCAACTGAGGTTACTAACATCATGATGGGTATGGCCCAGTCATTAATCCGATGGTCATTGCATATGTTTCCTTCAAATCAAACGTCCTCAGAGCAAAGGTCTCGAACAGGTCCAGGGTGAGCAATGTCGGCTGACAACCCCGAACAAGTACTGTTAACGTTTACATCACGCTTTAGTAAAATACTTCAGGTCTGTTGACAACAGACAGAAGACATTGAAACGTCCGATTGTGGGCGTTCGAAGGGCTAAGCTGGGTGAGAAATTTGAGCCTCATGGCAAGTTCGTTAAATACAAGGCCTCTAGCAGGAGCGTTGGTCGGATACCAAACAACAACCCTCTCTCCCCAGCTACCATGTCAACACCTTCGAAGACTAGAGTTGGTGCTGAAATAGTGTTTCCAAATGAGCTGCTTTGTTGTATTTTCGAACACCTTGCTGCAAATCGTCACCCAGAGTCATTCCTAACCGACATGAAGGCATGCTCGTTGGTTTCCAAGACTTGGGTTTCGCTGTGTCGTCTGTACCTCTTTGAAAAAGTTCAGCTTGGACCATGCACCTCGGACTCCCAAAACATGAACGAAAGGCTGGCGTACATTTTCAAAAATCACCCCGATCTTCCTGATTGTGTCCGCAAAATCACCTTCAAGTTCAAATATGAACAATCGCTCGTTACTACTAGAGCTGGTAGTGAGGAAATTTCCAGAGATTGTATCCACATTTTCTTTCATCTACCCAGAGTTCAAGCGCTTAACATCCAAAACAACGGAGAACGAGTCTCCTACAAAGTCGGTGCTGCATCGGATGGGTTCGAATGGCAGCCTCTTTTGGATCGGTATATCACCGCGGGAAACCTTACAACCTTGTCGTTAACCAATATCGACAATGTCCCTATCCTTTCCATTCTTTCCTGCTCACGCCTGACGAGTCTGGTTCTCAGACGCTGCAATCTGTCGGACACAAAGTCGTCGTCGGCGCTGCTTTTAGGCCCCAAGGTACCAAACTACGTTTTACAGCACTTAAACGCCCATGAGGTCGACAACTTGTCCTTATCCCTCTTTGGACTTTGCCCTCATCTTGAGACCATGGAACTCTCCTCGCTAACATTTGTTGAATACAATCCTCAAGTTAATTTGCCTTCTCCCTTCATCTTTCCCAGTCTTGCTTCCTTAAAGGTCGATTCTGTTGATGGTTGGAATAACATACCAGTCCCAACGCTGAGAACTATATCCACTGGTACATCTGAGGCAAAGATTCCTGTCATTGCTTTGTTGAAGATACAAGGCACTTTCGGAGACCTACCCCTATTTTGCAATGTGCAACGTTTGGATCTTGAATGTGGGTCACTTTAATTTTACTTCTCGTTGTGTCATTTGTACTGACCTTAGACTTTAAACCGAAACGACAGTGAATGAATTCGATTTCGGTGAAAACGACGAATGGACGAAGCTCTGTCAACTCGTAAAACTCTCGCGGAATCATCTTACGCACATCACGCTCGATATCGAATCAGAGGACGATAATGCAATCACATCTCTTGAAGGTGTTGCAAAAGTTATATCTGCACTTGAAGGAGACAATGTTCTTCGCTCATTGGATATTTCCGTCTATGAGTGGTATGATGAGGTCACATATTGGTGCCCACTAGGGAAGGAATTCGGTAATACCTTGGCTTCGAAGTCTGCCTTTCCTCTCCTCAGTAGAGCGTCGTTTTCCTTCCGGGTTGGGACTCTTGACGAGAGTTATGATGCGTTGTTCGAAGAGTTGGACGGTGAAGATCCAAAATCATTCTCCAAGATTCTTTGGGTGCTTTGCTCGCAAGGGAGGATATTGAAGTCCAATTGGAAGTAGACGTTGATTGTTGATGACGGACT
Organism: Panaeolus cyanescens; assembly: GCA_002938355.1. NCBI lineage: Eukaryota > Fungi > Basidiomycota > Agaricomycetes > Agaricales > Panaeolus > Panaeolus cyanescens. The sequence continues at coordinate 1,112 of NHTK01005610.1, read as the reverse complement.
CGAACTAACATGGAGATTACTTGTCTTTCAATTCTGTTGTCCCTAGAAAGTAGTGCACATATCATGCATGTGACAAGAGCGCAACTTGTGACGTCAAATAGAACACTAACACGAGCTTTGGTAGTCGACCAACAACATTGCAACCCTCTCTCCAGCTAGCATGTCAACGCCTTCGAATACTAGTGTTGGAGCTGAAATAGTGCTTCCAAATGAACTTCTTTATTATATTTTCGAACATCTTGCCGCCAATAGCCACCCAGAGTCTTTCTTAACGGACATGAAGGCATGCTCGTTGGTTTCCAAGTCATGGGTTCCACTATGTCGCCCATACCTTTTTGAAAGAATCGAGCTTGGACCCCAAAGCGCATCGAGCCCACGAGCCATGAAGAACGAAAGACTAGCAAAGATTTTCAAAAATCAGCCCGATCTTCTTCGTTGTGTCCGCGAAATTACCTTCAAATCCTGGACCTCTTACAAGCAGTCGGTCGAGGCCGCTAGTGAAGAAACTCTCTGTCATTATGTTTCCTTATTTTTTCAGTTGCCCAAAGTTCAGAGGCTTAACATCCAAAACGGTGGAATGTATGTTGCCTACAAAATCGGTGTTGACTTGGACGCGTTTGGATGGCAGCCGCTGTTGGATCGATATATCGCAGCAGATACGCTTACAACCTTGTCCTTGTCCTACATCGTCGATGTCCCTATCCTTCTCATCCTCTCCTCCTCACACTTGACAACCTTGTCTCTCAGTGACTGTTTTTTATCAGACACAAGCTCCTCATTGCCGTTTCGTTTCGACAAGGAACCCGTCTTCGCTATAAAGCACTTACACGCTAAAGATGTCCACAACTTTTATTTGTCCCTCCTTGGATTTTGCCCCCATCTTAAAACCATGAAACTTTCCTCATTCACTTTTGCCGAAATTGACCAACAAGTTAATTCATCCTCTCCCATAATCTTCCCGGACCTTACTTCCTTGGTGTTCAACTTTGTTGGGGGCTGGGACAACATTCCAGCGCAGATGTTGAGAACTACCTTTAGCCCTGAAGCGAAACTTCCAATTGTTGCTTCGTTAAAGATATACGATTCAGACACTTTCGCAGACATACCTCTCT
>NHTK01005609.1:0-11274 GCA_002938355.1 Panaeolus cyanescens | reverse complement strand
TTACACAGACCTGGTAGACAATTCACCAGGGTTTTTGCTGATGTCTATCCGGGCCACGACATTGAACCACTCAGCCTGGACCTCCTCTAGATCATGACAGTATACAAGGAGGGGGTGCAAAGCTTCCTTGGATTTATCCACCAGTTCTGCGCCTACGACCTTGAGTGTTCTGAGGTTGAAACCGCTTTCAAGCGCGTCCTGTAAAGCAACTAGTACCGAGGGGAGCTCATTTCGCCAAGGCGAGAAGCTACAACGATCCAGGTGAAGATGATGAAGGCTCTTGCTCGAGAGGATGCGAAGAATCGGAAGGCCCTTGACTGCGCATATGTTGAGCGAAACAAGATGGTTGGTGGATAAATAATGGTCCAATATTGAGCAAAAGCCAACAGTATGGGGATGAACTGGTTGGGTATACGAAACGTATGCGTGAATGGTCAAAGTGTCAAGGTTGGGAAGATTGAGCAACACTTCAAGGGCGGGATCATGATGCGTTGGTGATGGTGACAACAGGTCTGAATGGCCTGGAGCAAAGAGGGCAGCAATTGATCCAACGCACTTCAAGTGGCGAACATGCGCAGCAAGAGTCGGATTCCTATGCAAGACTTGCAGGTGAGGTTGGGCGGAGGGGACTAGATGTGCTGTCACAGTTCGGAACAGCTGCGCCTGGCAAAGTGAGGCGAATGTCGAGGAAACAAGTGCTAGTTGGCTGAGTTCTCGTTTCTGTTGGCCTAGATTAGTGCTGCTATATGCGACCTCGTCAATGATGAGTTTGAATATTTCAGTGGAGAAGACTGGATCCATCTAGAGACTTGAGAGGTTGAGAACGGCTTGTGGACGTGGCACAAATTTAAGTTAGAAGGTGTATGGTGTCATGTGTAATTCTAATGGGGCGTAATGATGGATCGACCCTGAGGCCTGATGCGTGAAAGACCCTGAATAGAATCAATATGCCCCTATTCACTACGGGAGACGGTCTAGAAACCTGGAAGAGCGCAGTACATATCACATTACTGAATATTCAGGTTGAAATAATACAATCATTCGTCTTTGTAGGATTCAAATTTAATTGCTTGGACATCGTTTCAGATTTTCGGTTATTTGACAAAGGTGCAATCGAAAATACGTATACAAATGTACTACCTCGTTGAACACATAAGAATAGGCGTAAATGGATTGATATTATAGGATATTTTTGCCGAATTCTGCGTACAACAATGGCTTGGTGGAAGGAACGTGGCTGATATTAGTCTTCCGTGTCACTGAGTACGTATGGCGGAGTATATATTTCTGGGTTATGAAAGTCTTCGTAAGAGACGACCTTGCAGTCAGGTTCTTGGTCGTCGGGATCATGCTCCGGTAGCAACGCCTTGAGCTTGCCCGTATAATCTGGGTGAAGCATCCAATTTGTCCACAGAGCTCGCCGCAGATTATTCGTCTTGCTTCTGATTCCATTATATAAAGGCATTATATGCTGCACAACAGTCCCAAGTGGGAAATGTGGATGCAGGCACCTCATCCCTTGAAAGCGTCAATGCAAGAGATAACCGCAGACCAAAAAGCAACCACTGCAGACAAAGAAGTGTCGTAAAAATGGCGAAAGGGAATGTATTTCAGCAGCCGAGGTAGATTACACGCTAGAAAAAAAGATGCGACAAGATGAAAGGGACAGGAAATGTTGGGAAATATAGGGTTACGTATCAGAGACACAAACATTTGTTCGGGTTGGATAAGTATACAAGAAAAAACCTGTTTCAATAGCAATTATGTACCAGGGTTTCCAAATCTACCCTAATACCTCCTTCGCTTCTGATACTTCAATTTCTTCGTCTCCTTGTCGAGGACAGGAGAAAAGAGGCACTCATAGCCCGATCCTCCGGGACCACCATAGATAAATGGAAGCGACTTCACCCCTTCTTCAGATACATACGCCCCTAAACTTTTCTCAAAAGCATCCCACAACTCGTTCTGTAGAGTGTACGACTCGAATCGATCAGGAAGGAGTTCAGCAAGAGTGCTGCGCAGGTCCAGAGTGCGAATCGAGGGACATTCTTTGGCTACGCGATGGATTATGACGTGCTAGAAGCAGAGAAATAGGAAGAAACGGCAATGAGCGTATGAAGAGGAGGCGCGCAAGCAAAAGGCAACTCACAAGGGGCAGAGGGTCCGTTTCTGCTGGGGTCTCGACGGTATTATCTTCCTCCGAATTGAGCACGGGTGGAACGCCTTCCTCGATTTGGGCACGAGAAACGCCAAATTTAACATGTCTAAGGACAGTACACTTTGAAAGAGCGGTTTGGATATCAGGGGTCCAGCACCACTCCTCAGCGTAATCGAACCAAATGGTGAGCTTCTTCAGCGTAGCCCTATGATTGGCCAGCGCTTCGTTGTAAAAGTCGGATGACATGTTCCGGGAAACGTCAGAGGGAGATCCATGGGAAGCGATAAACCGAAAGGTCTCTAGGCCGCTGTAGGATTTGAGATATTGGATTAGGCTAGGTGGAACGTGATCAACGCCGAGTTGAGTGATAGCCGTGTCGGTTTGAAGCATTTCCAACCAGAACCTTTCGAGATCTGGGTGTCGAGAGGCATTGTAGCGATCATAATTGCCACTAGATGTGATGTCCAGGATCTTCAAATGATGCACATGCGGAAGAAGCGATAGCGGAGAATTACAGCTTTTGATGACGATTGTGTCCAATGGTAGTTGTATTCCTGCGGCCGAACATGGTTGAAGGAGATTATCCAGCTCTCTGTACCATTTGCTTTCGAAAGAAAGCTTTCGCAGCTTGGGAGACTGGGCAATAACGTGGCACAAGTCGTCGATGGGTGAGGTCGGGGCCAACATGTCGTATCCTCCATAGTCGAGGTCAAGTAGGTTCCGAAATAGGCGAAGGGATGGAATAGAGCCGTAGTCAAAAACAACAATCTTGAGAGACTCGAGCAATGGATATGAGGAGACGATTTTCCCAACTTGATCCAAAGAGCTTTCGGCTTTGTCTGAATGGATCACCCACCTTGTATTGTTGATGAATGAGCATACGAATGACGGGAAAGCAATGGACAATCCTACTGAATCTTTTGCACATGCGTCAAGCGCAATAAGACTGGAAGAAGTTCTTTCATGAATGCCTCGTCCCGTTCAGGCCTTTTTGGGTCATAGTATGGGTGTGACTTGTCGTCCGAGTCACTAGGCGGAATGACTGTCTCACAAAGTGAAGTGATATCTAACGCCTTGATGGCGTATATAGGTGGGATTAGAACAGAGCGACCCATTATGCTGTCAAAAAGGTCTGTGACGTTCTCGCGGTCAGCGTTGATGCTGATCTTGTTGACAACGAGTGCGGCAAGTGTCTCTGAGAGAACTTTGCATGTTAAACGAAGACGCTGCCAGTGCCTACGGCTCAGCTTGTCATATCACGTCAGTCAGATATGGCTGGTGGTCGCTAGAGACGTGAAAGAACGTACGTGTTCAGCTACTTGCAGAATGAGCTCGGGTGCCAGAGAATCGAGGTGCATGATGGTTATTGTCAAGAAGCATCAAATAAAAAGCTGATAAGGTCGCCCATAGTCCCATGTGAGCATCACAGATCTGTCATGCAAATGCAGTGCACCCACTCTCTGTCAAAATTCGTTGCGAAACCAAGGCCAAAGGATTTTGCCAGTGGACGTCAATCGTACAGCTTTACAATGATCTTGGACGAGCTTGCATAAAGCTACCTTAGTGCACGGAAAGATAAAATTATCTGGAGCTCTTTGATGATAAGCTCGAATAATTCTACTTGCTTACGGGTCAGCGATGGCGATGAACATGATGATGGTTGATATGAAGGAGGAAACGATCATCCGGTTGAGCTCACAGCGGAGTCGGCAGTGAGTGTCAGCGCTAATGTACTAATACACGGTAATTCAATCAGTCGGTGAGGAGGATGGGGTGCGAGGAAGCTGGGAGGAAGAAACAGGGTTACGTCGATGTGGAGAGGGGAAAACGAATTTTAAAGTCCGGTTTCCCGTCACGTGTTATCGTGACCAAGCGCGCGCGCCTGATACTCAGAGTCATAGCGATAATTCTGTGCATTCTCATTGCAGATTTTGCCGCAAACGCCCAAAATGAAGAGCTTCAATGTTAATAAGTATAAAAAATGGCTAATTTGAGAGGTTCACAAAATATAGGTACGAGGAATGACGTTGAAACATACCTGTTCTTTGAACGGGTCGCGACCAAAAACGATGTCTTCCAACTCCTGGGCGTCAGTTGTAACCGACAACTGCGTCGCAGCCTTGTCTATCACTGCTTGGCGTTCGGAAAGATCAAGGTTCTGGTGGTTCAACCTCACGTATCGCAATTGTTGGAGAGGTATAGCTGGGGTCGACGTCATCATATCGATTAGGATTGTTTGGTTAACGATCGAGCACGTTCAGTGTCTATTTAATGTCCTCTATGTATTCGCACGTTGCTGACACGTTGGCCCAATGCATAGGGCATCATGTCGAAGGAAGCAAGGGCTAATTTACTATGTGTTACTTTTGATTCCTCATTGGTCCATTGTGGGCTCTCGCTATCGTACACATGTCAGGAATGTGAAGGCAGGCCCCTCACCGCTTGGGAACTTTGGTCAAGCCTCGAGGTAGACCGGGTATTTGACCCCCTCAGGGTGGTAGATTTCGGGTTAGTGTAGAAGAGTGGAAGCCGGTCACAAGTTTATATTGGAATAACTGAGTTGATACATTCTTGAATAATAGAGAGAAAGAGGAACCTAGCAGAGAGAGAAAAAACGAAGCGGATGATAGCTAATGATCGGGAGATACAGCTTGCCTGAGCCTTACTTGGACAAGGTTATCTGCAGCTGGATAAAAATATCCTCGCATTGCGAAATATCGTAGTCCGGGTTGGTTGCTATTGGAGAAAAGACAACGAAGCGGCTTCCAAACGTATTTGTCGATGTCACATTATTGCAGAGAGCCCATTGGTCGGCATGTCCATTCACTGAAAGAACAGCAGGTCCGATGAAGGGACCAAATTGACTCACGGGGTTGGGCTGTATTTAATCAGAATTCATTAATTGGGTCCATTTTTATCTCAGAATGCTACGGACGAACCTGTGCGCAGTACCCTTCAAATGCGTTGGTAACAATAGCACCAACTACGTCGGTTATTAAAAATTGGGCGCCGCCTATTGCTGGAGCCACAGCAGAACCTAGAACGTTTAGGTTCTCAAGGTCGGTGTGTAGCTCACTTGTTGTAATAAACGATTTCGCTTCTCCATTCAAATTATCCTATTGTAGCAAGTTATCATTTTACCTCGAAGCAAAAGCAGTGAAATGCTAGACTTACAGTGAGAGCGATGGTGTTCTTCTCCGTCGTCAAGCTGACCACACTGTCATTCCCTGTTATCACGAGGCCAGTTATCTGCGATGCCGTACCACCAGTGGTTGGCACCCATTGCAGAGTGACGCGTATCAGAGGGAGCTGGAAATTGTGCAAGCATGTTTGAGTGTTGGGTGGGGTGGCCGTAGTATCTTGATAAACAGCCAGACGGTTGCCGGTACCACAAAGTTCTGTCGCATCTCCAACGCAGACTTTGTTACAATCACTATCCGGGGCAGGACTAACAATCTCCATGTAAGTATCGCACCCTGTCGCAGAAAACACGCAAATTAGTCGTATATGGAAAGGAGAGACTCTCAAAAACATACAGCACTCTTGGCCGAATTCCAATCCGGCTAAGGGGAAGCCAGCAGCTTTGCATGCTGCGGTACACCCTTCGACATTAAAGGCTCCAGGGACCGTCACCTGAGTACCGAGAGTACGGAAATTTGTAAGGACTACATCTCTTCAACAAAGTCAGAACCGTCCATTATCATACGAATTTCTCGAAAGCTTACTGGAAGCAGCCTTTATATTCAAAGGTCCCAGCGGTCAGTGGAATGGTGGGTGTAGCGACTGGTGCGGCGGTTGTTGACGCCGGCGCTGGCGTTGTGCTAATTGTTGGTGTTGGTGTAGAAGCTGCGCTACTAAGTTCAGGTATAAGTATTATCCATGTTCCAATAAACGAGAAATATCTGCTTACTGGGAAAAGACATTGATCGCGTCCGGGCCACCGCAGATTTCGGTAGGGTTCCCAGTGCACGTCATGTTACAACCGATATGAGGGATTGGTGCTCCCGGCGATTCTATGACGTTATCACAGACTGAGAAATTTGAAATTAGTCGTCTCGTAGCATATTAAGAGTATAAGAAACGTACAGCATTCCTAGAAAAAAGGGTTGAATATAAATTGTCAACTGATGAATTGATATCACACAAAAACTCACTCGTGCAAACTCAACGCCCGCGAAGTTGAACCCGCTGGGGGTGCAGAAAGCGAGACAGGACTCGACGGTCATGTTATCGACGCTGGTGAAAGATGCAACTTTCAATGAACGACTGCTGGTGGAATCACTGAGTGATATCGCGAAACAAATTATCAGTTTGGGAGTATTAATGGCTAACATCGCTTTGACCCACCTAAAGCATCCAATCGACGTCCAACCTGCCGGGAGTGGGCCGCTAAGTTTGGGTAAATATGGGTATTAGGGATCTCACGTACAAGGGAAATATTGACTTACTTCGACTGGGTAAAGACGTTGATCGCATCTGGACCACCACATATCTCGGTAGGGTTCCCGGTGCACGTCATGTTACAGCCGCTACCAGAGATCGGTACTGCAGGTGGTTCGACGACGTTGTCACAGACTGTGATGATATTGAAATTAATTGTCTCGTAGCGGAATTAAAGCATAATTTAAGAAACGTACAGCATTGCTAGTAAAAAAATGATTGAATACGTTAATTGCTGCATCGATACTATTATACTCACCCGCGCAAACTCGACACCAGCAAAGTTGAAACCGCCAGACTGGCAGAAATCGAGGCAGGACTCGATGGTCATGTCGTCCACACTGGTGAATGACGCAACCTTTAACGAACGGCTGCTGGTAGAATCACTGGATAATATCACGAACAAGTTGTCAGTTTAGGAGAATTACTGCTGAACATTGTCAACTCGCCTAAAACACCCAATGGAGGACCAATTACCAGGGAGGGTCTCTCTAATTTCAAGTAAGCAGGAGATTAGCAATGTCACATTTAAGGGAATTATTTCCTTACTTAGACTGGGTAAAGACATTTATCGCATCTGGACCACCGCATATTTCAGCGGAGTTCCCAGTGCACGTCATGTTACAACCGCTACTGGAGATTGGCGCTGCAGGTGGCTCCACAATGTTGTCACAGACTGTCAACATGGAATCAGTGGTCTCGTAGCAGATTGAACATAGTCTCAGACACATACAGCATTCCTAGTAAGAAGCAGTTGAATATTGTCAATTGCGGGCATCGAAATTGTACTACTCACACGCGCAAATTCGACACCAGCAAAATTGAAGCCGCCAGACTGGCAGAAATTGAGGCAGGATTCGATGGTCATGTCATCCACACTAGTGAACGAGGCAACTTTCAACGAACGACTGTTAGTGGAATCACTGAATAATATCGCGAACATGTTATAAGCTTGGGAGGTCAACGTTCAACGTTGATTAGTAGCGACTCGCCTAAAGCATCCGATAGATGTCCAACCAGTCGGAAGGGTGCTTTGGCGAGCGTTCAGCTCCGCAGACACATGCACCTACAGCACATATTAGGGCGTACTAGAGAATGAAGCGCCATAATTGTTTACCAGGGCAAAGCATGAAAGCCAGGCGAGAACCGCAGAAGACCTTCGAGCAAATGAGAGCTGCATACTGAGCTGGGCACTCATGTCGACCTCAGAATAGGGGAATCTGGTTTTATACAAACATTAGCAAGAAAAGACCGCGGGCTGCAATGGAATTCCAAGTAATTTTAGTGTTTCCCGGCTGTCTGTCACCTATCCATCGTCGACATTTAGTCCGGCCCACACGGGACTTCAACTCTTTTTTTGTTATCCTCCAGAGTCCAGCCGTGCACTAACACTGCTCTCGCACATTCTGTCTAGCAGGAAGTTGCTATATTCACTTGCGGAACTCAGAATTGGGTATTGAGCATGGTCATGAGAATGAGAACACAAGGATTCTTACCATGCTTTTCAATGCGCTCACATGAAGCATCAGAAAGCACCCTATATCAATAAAGCAATATATATTCTGAATGACAATGTGTGTGATCCCATCACATTAACCACAGCATCAGCTCTCCGATCCCGCCCTCACTAGACGGTTCATCCCCTGAACACATTTAAATTGATCAGCGCCAAATGGGAAAGTAACGCTATTATTAGCAGATATCGGTCTTGACATTGGCACAACTGTTTTTGGGTACAGCTTCTGTGACATTGAAGACGACCACTGCCCTTTTGTTTGAGAATGCAACAAAGTACTAATGGACGGCCTCTCAGACCTTCTGTGTGGCGCTGGTGCTCGGTCACGTAATCTCTGTCATGCCCATTGCTTTTCTGGGCATCTTGGCTTCGAAAACCGGTAGCCTCGCCAGAAGGATATTATCAACATTGATAGGCTCATCGCGCAAAGGTCTCGGGAATTTTCATTCACAAGGACAAAAATAAAGGCAACAATAGAATTATGAATGACTGATGAAAAATATCGAGACAGCATGTAGGTCACACACCCATACACTTCCGGCTCAATGATAATTCTGGAGTCATGTTTACACCACTCCGATGACTGGGGTGTAGACTAACAAAAGAGCCTCAATTTTGGAATAGAGATTATTTTTAAATGAAATTACCGGTCACAACACTTGAGTCGGATGGACGTGGAACTTGGTACCAGTCCTCGCCTTCTTTCAGGCCTGAACTATGCGCTCAAAGCTCACGCTTGTCAGTGCGGGTTAACGGGGAAAAGTGGATGCGGATAAAGGGTTTATATTCGAGACAGTACATTAATAAATAATAGAGAAAAGGAAAAAATATTGCGAGGGAGAGAAAGGAAGAAGCGGACCGAGACAGGGTATCCATGCAGAGAAAATATATATCATATATGCTGACAACCTATGCCTCCGATCTCGGGGAGGAATGCACGTCTTCGTCAAATTCGTTTATATCTATTTCAATCACTGAATAATCAGCACAAACATAGCCCATGGGCTCAACGCGGTTGGCTAAGTAGATCTAGAGTAAACACTATTATCCATTGAATAAATTACTTACACAATTGCGTGTGAGAGTTATAAGTCCATCTATGCTAAATACATCTGTAACAATTGTTCACTAATGAGCACGAGCTTTAAGCCCGGAGGTTTGACCTTTCTAGCCTATGTATAGTCCGGTTATATCTTAAAGTATCTAACTAGGATGACTCCTGTCTCCTCGAGATCCACTGACCAAAGCGCTTCGAGGATACACTGCCACTTGCATTATGATACATAAGACTTCCACGAGTGGTCATATACATATAAAGTCCACGAGGACAGCTTCAGTCCGACTTTAGTACATGTGGTAAGGGGGACAACGAACCGTGCCCAGTGGTCTAGCGCACGTAGCTTGTCGTCGCAACTGGTGGCAGGGAAAGGTTTGGAGCGTCCCCGAAATCCAACATCAAAGGCATCCGTGGGCTAGTGCTACTACAGTCTGAGTCTCCAAAAGACTGATGTCCACGACTCGACTTTTTGCTCGAATATCTCACCGATTTTGAATCAAGGGTGCCGGAGTCGTCGGGTCCGTATGGCATTTCAGGGCCGGGCTTCTGGGCCATCATCATGTCGCGATGAAACGTGAACCGCCGACGCAGACCCCGACTCCGCCGTCGGAGAGAGATGAGAAGTGCGCCCAAGAGAACCAACAGAAGTACGCCGCCAATGATTCCGCCGATTATAGCACCCATCTTGAGGCAATCGGAACGATGCATGTTGGAATTTGAGGTCTGTGTTGCGCTGCAGAGTGCAGGGTCCTTAGCTTCGCTCATCGTCATAACAAATCTGAGGACCTACGTATTGCTAGGTGTTGTGATGGGAGTAGATGTCGCCGTGGACAAACTGGTGGTGGAAGCCGTATACGCACTGAGGACTACAACACGATTGCTTTCCGCAACTCGTTCTGGTGAACTGGAGTCACTGGAAAGTTGATAAGTTTTATGGCAATTGCTCCAGAACATATGGCCGACGTACCCATTAGTAACCACAGCCACAAGAGTGTACACCCTGAGATATTCCAAGTATGAGTGTTGGACAAAAATCAGAACGTTCAATACGACGTGACTCACCCCTCCTGTTGAAACTGCACAGCTACCGTACCGCTTAGTTGACCCAGTCTCATCTCAACCTCCACCGCAGCCAGTCCAACATCGAATTTGTTTTGCGTAAACCTCAGGTCAAACACCAGTCTCGGCAGGTCAAAATTATCACGCGTCCAAGTCACATTTGCTGGCACGTTGAGCGCAACGAAGGGCTCCACGGACAGTCTGAGGCATTGTACAGCAAGGGGAAGGTGGAACGCATAAATTAGCAGCCTATTTATATAAATAAATCATCAAACCCCAACTTTTGATATCAATAATCATAATGTAAACAAACGTACCACAGAGCCAATGTGATACCCATGATGTCTGCCCCAGGCAGTAAAACGACACGTTAGAATGAAGTTGGACGTTCCAAAACGTTAGAAGTAGATAGTCGTTGTTGTTCCGCTGGCAAACCGCTCCAGGCGTTGAGGAGGGTGGTAGAGCACTAGGTGGGCGCCGTCAAAGGCGGAGAAGAAGAATCGCGCCCATCAACTCGTCTCAGCTTTTTTATACACAAGCTCTAACCAACCAAATGGGGAGTTTGATATCCCGGCTTATATCAGCGTTTCGTCAACGTGAAGGGAGGCACGCGAAAGCGATCCCTGAGTCCAAGCCCAACGACACAGCCCCTTGACGTCTGTTTCAAATTTGATGGTGTCAATAGAAACGACCCTGGCACCCGAGATCGGTGACTGCAGAGCAACTGCAGAGCACACAAAGCGTAGCCGTTTCGGACAGTTTGATAGTACATTCTAAAGTTGCAGGCTGAAGGAGCTAAAAAGCATTATGAGGTAAATATCAGGTAGGCCCTCGAGAATTTTGGCCTGCAAGAAACACACCGGGTTCAATCAGTGGGTTCTCCTCAGGGTTCAACGTTCATCTGTCAAAGTTCAACTGCAAAGGGTGGATGAAACTTCAACGCAACCCATCCATGAACACCAAACAAAAAAACGAATGAAACATGCATGCACATCGTATCATCAGCGAAAACCCTGGTAGATTATCTACCAAGTATGCGGAAGA
>NHTK01005608.1:0-11187 GCA_002938355.1 Panaeolus cyanescens | reverse complement strand
GATCTCAACACCTTCAATGTTTTTGATGGTGTCATAGAAACCCTGGAGCGTAGCATTTGCTTTAGGGTTACTCGGTGGGCTACCCATAGCCATAAGCGTAAGGAAGAACTGGGTTCCGCTATAAGGCCAGAACCCAGCCCAACCGCTATCGACCAGAGTGGGATGAATCTTGACCCACTCCTTGAACAGTTCAGCACGACCTTCTTCAGTGGTGGTGTTGGCGACGAGGAATGCGGCAGTGACTGGAGGAGCGGGGTGCGTCTTGTATGTGACCGAAGTAAGAATTCCGAAGCTGGGACCTCCACCACCACGCAGTGCCCAAAAGAGATCGGGGTTGGTGTAGCGATTGGCTGTAACGTGCTCGCCGCTGGGGAGAACGACGGTTTCCTCGAGAATATTATCGACACCTTCAAACATGATTAGTCACAGTACAGCTAGACTCGGAAGACAAAGATCTTACCTAAACCGTAGAAGGGAGACAACACGCTGTGGCCACCACCCATAGGCCAGCCACCACCAGCACCAACAGATCCACCAGCACCGATGCCTCCAACAATCAGCTGTCCACGATCGGCAACTTCCTTGTATAGTCTTCCCCACTGAACACCAGGCTCGATTGTCACAGCTAAATACCATGTCAGTAGCCTGCTTCATTTTGAATTTATGCGATTAATCGACATACCTGTTACGCCCGTGGTACCACGAGGCGCACCCTTTGGTACGAATCGGTTCGAAAATTTGATTTCTTGCATATTATGCGTCCACAGCATTATAGATTGTTGACCAAAGCTGCGTCCCAAGTTCTCGTGTCTGAGGACGTATGGAATCAGTATATGATGAGCTCCAGTTGCGTTGTAAAAAGCTTACCCAGTGTTCTTCACAATAAGCTTCAGATTATGCCTCGAAGCAAACCGCACCGTCTTCTGAATATCAGAGATGGACTTGACTTTCACAACACCCCAAGGAACCCGTCCCTGAAAACACGTATTCGTAGGATCATTAACATCACTAAACGGATCACACTGATCAACCGCTGTCGAATTGATCATGGTTTCCCAATTAATAAACTGCGCCGCCTCAGGAACCGAGGTGCGGAAGGCCCCATTGTGCCATTTCGATTTGACCTCAGCGCACGCAGTGGGGTTGAAGGTGGGGTCGTTGGGGAAACATACGCTTCCCATGGGACGAGGATGGATGAGAGGTTCTGATAGCGTCTTCTCGAACGACTTGATGACCGGTGGACTGGGGAAACATGGACTACCGGGTAAGCATTTGCAGGTAATCTTGGCTTCGATGGAGGAGGTGACCAATGCTAGTGCCAGAGCGATATAGGAGAGGCCGAGCATCTTGTAGTGATGAAAGGAAGGAGGGTGATGTTCAATCTAAGAAAACTTAGAGCCTTTATATACCGCTCATGGTTGTACCCAGCCCAGCCCAGAGACGCACACATGGTGATTCCAGACATACTGCAACGAGAGCTTCACAGCAATGAACTCTGAAACTGACAACATTCGGTGACAGGAGCACCGACATCAAACACCAGTTTTGCCGTAGTTTTGCTTCAGGCCCGAAAAATTGTCTTTCAACGATGGACCCAGGTATCACAATTGACACCATCTCTCATCCTCAGCGTCGTTCCTGAATCATCGCTGTTAGGCCACCCTGCAAGATTAGACTTTCACTCCTCAAATTAAGCGACATGATCGCAGTCGGAACCACCATGCCCGACTCATCAACAGCGCCTACCACCTAACCTTCACACGCCCTCATGACATCGAGGACCCAGGTTCGACGTTTCACCACCTTGGAAAAAAATCTAATTCCATTTTGCATTTTGAGTCAAACGTAGCACAACTGCCTCCGATTGGCCTCCGACGACCCCAACAGGCCCTGAAATCACCGATAGCACTCGGTAGCGACAACGGCATCGTATCGCTTATGACGTCGTCCGCTTACGGGTTCGTTTGCACAACATTGGAACATCGTCACCCCGTCTCCGAGTCCCAAGGTCTTGAGGCCCAGTAGTAAACATATGTAGTAGTATTGTAAAAGTGATTTGAATAACCGTTTACACGGCAAAGCTGAAAACTGTGAGCTCTTCAGCGTTGGTCGCTAGAAGACCACATCGGCTTACAGTTCATTCATGACAGTACGAAATGTTACTATACATTCAATTCAAGCGGAAAGAAAGGTAGTCCATGGTTAGCCCACTTCACAACACGTCACAACTGGCACAAGTTGACGAGCAACCCACCATCGCGCATTGCGCAGTACCTTTTCAACCAATATACGGTACCCGCCATCAAGCACACGAAGCACCTTAGGAGACAACAGCGTAAACACCGAGCCGAGCCCGAGCCCACAAGAGTCTGAGCAGATGGACGAGACAGAGAGCCTGGACTCACAGCCTAACTTGAGCGACAAATCCACGAAAGCGAACAAAGGAACATCACAGATGCGAAAGCTACCAACTCATCTTATTGACCATTCAGCGCAGCATTTCTGAGCCTGTACTCGGTGCTTGAGCCCTTCAGTACGTTCAACCCGCTCAAATGGAAACAACGATAAAGGCCAACAGTTATTCGGAAATGACGGGTCCTCAAACAGTCGCAGCATTAATGACATCAGGTGATACTGGAAGGTGGGGAAGGTGCTTGAGTTCGGAAATGGTGATATGTTCATCAGAAGACTCAATCGTAGTAGTGAGCAAGCTACCAGTGGTTTCCTTTGTGAGATGGGGAGCTCATAGACGTTTACAATAGCAAAGAGAGATAGAAAAAAGTCATAACAATGAGCAACCAGTACCAGTTATCAGAGTTCTATTCAGCCACGAGGATAGACACGCAAAAAATCGCAAAAAGAATGGGAAAAGGTGAGTTAAAAGGTGAGTTAAAAGTGGCACAAGTGGAAGACGTATTGAGAGGAAGAAACGAGGAAGCGATGACGGCAGTTGAACTGAACAGTTCGTGGGAACGCCACCGCCTCATGGCACTCAACATCCTAATCGATAAATAACACCACACCATAAGCCGTCCTTTCTTTCCAGATCCCATCATCCACTACTTAAATTCATCTGTACACTCACAATCTCGTAATCCTTTCTCTCAATGCCCTTTATAACCACTGGCGATATCCGAATTGAACCATGCCACGATAAAACTTTACCCTATGATGGGTTTCGTATCGTGTAAGTCACGTAAAACTATTTGTACACTACCAAAGCTCAAGGTTGACTGACATTAAATAAGACTCCTCGGTACAACAGGTTCAGGAAAAAGCTCGGTAATTGATTCATCACATCGACACAAACACTCATCAATGTCATCATAATGGCTCTCGCATTCCCAGTTCATAGAGGCCCTCGCCGGAGCCAATAACTCCCTAAACATATCAGGAGGCTCACTCGAAAGCGTAACTCAGGAAATCCAAATGTACAAAATCGTCAACATGAGCGTTCAACGCACACACGACTATATAGAAAACGTGTACATCATCGATACACCCGGATTCATCGACAACACCGCGTCAGCGTTCGAAGTTATACAAAAGATAGAACAGTGGCAAATGGAGGTTGAGTTCGGGTAAGTCATAGTCAAGTTAACATTCGATTACTTACACTCAGACCTTTTCACCGTTTACTTGACAGCGCCGCTGTATCTCAGTACTTATACTTCCATCGCATCACCGACAAAAGGGTATCAGGAAGCGAGAAAAAGGTCATTCAGATGCTGCAAAGCACAGCTCCGGGTATCTCCACGAAGTGCTTAACCATCGTGACCAGCATGTGGGACAACATACACGGATCAACAGCCCTGAAACGCGCTGAAGATAATCTCTCAGAGCTACGAGAAGTCGTTTGGAAGGTATGTCACGGTATATCATGATACTCATAAGCTTTTAATTTTCTCATTTTTTGCTTTTCGAATTATTTGATCACTGGACTGGCAGAACCACATCGAGAGCCCCTCACGAGTAGTCAAATTCACAAACACCAACAACTCAGCAACAGAAATTCTAACAGGGCTATCACACAACAACATCGTAGGCTACTTGTATCATCCCTACACCGACATCCACGACCGAAATCCAGACGACGCATTTGTACCATTCCTCTTCCAAGACCTCCTCGATCGTATCGCTCAAGCTCGCGGGGAACATCAAACCATGAACCAAGAACGAATCTCTCTCATCAGTCGTCCAAATCCAAATCCAGATAGAGAGCTCAAGTCAGCTACCACCTCAGCATTCAAAACCGCCGAAGAGCGTCTATTACGATACGTCAACCATCTGGCCACGTTCAAATCCGTTCCACGCGGGTTCGACCTTGACCCTAAATCCATCACATATCAATGTCTTGTCGATATCACATCAGCCTATCAAAACTACATCCTGGCAATCGAATCTCATCCTAAGACATCTAAAGTCCTCCCATCCACGCATCCGAGTCGTGACTCGCGTCAAGACACTTCTGACCTGGACGAATCGCTAAACGCTGCCAAGAAGGACTTTGCAGAGGCTTATAATCGACTATGTCTCTTCGGACCACCACCGCCTGGGTTCAAGCCCTTCCCCATTTCTACTTCTCAGCGCTTCAAATTGGGGGTACATCGTACGCTTGATCGCATGAACCGCTTTGCTAAGCGTCGCTGATAGTCATGCTAATAACTGCCCATGTGTAAAGTACTCAGTTTTGGAACTATAAATTTTTGTGAACGTTCATTAAATTTCGTCACAAGCACCTATCAAATGATACAGTACAAAAGTCGCACCACATTCGAGGATAACGGTGCATTGCGCTAAAAATAAGGCATAATACATTCATCAAAATTTCAATCAGGATTCGGACTCGTAGTAGTATCTACGTAGATCGACCGGTGTGTTTTTTCCACCAGTTTACAGCGCTAGCTACAGGTACGATCACAGAGGAAGAGAAAAAGGAAGATGAAGAAACAATCGGAGGACGTATCGGACATGGCGCGTCAGGGAAAACGGTTCGATACACGCCCGAATCGAAATGGTATAATTCCTCGGAAAGTAAATGGAGTGTATTTCTCGCTTCTTTTTCCGAGCTCTGGAGAACCTTTCTGAGCTTCCTATTCTTGTTCCCAGGGGTGTAGGTCATTTTGATATCCCTCTCGAGGACATAAAGCTGTTGTTGGACGTTTGATATACGTATGAGCATGCATTCGAGCGATAGGGAGTTGTAGGTGCCTTTATGTGTATTCCGATCATTAGGCCTAGGGTCACAGAACGATGCTTGTCGGATAATCGACACAGCCGAATCTGCCGTGAATCCGAATTTCTCGATTATCATCATAGGAACTTGATATACCAATTTCATCCCAGGCAATACAGTGGTGGAATTCTGACGAAGGTTTTTTAGTTTCACTTTCGCTGTCAGAAAATGAGAACTAGTAGTAGACTTACAGCGCCGAGATCGCGCTGCAGGCATGCATATCGTCGTTCGGCATTTTCAATCTGCATGGGAGTCCACAAGGTGTTCCACATCGTGGTGATGATCATGACATGATCCACATCAAACTTGACCGCAAACGCTTTGAGCAGAGCGATAGATTTCTGCTTTGACCCGCTCAGTCGTGTATCTGTGATGCGTTCAAAGTACAACATCGAGACCAAGATGTCGTAGGCATGTTTACTGATCATTCATCATTCCGAGTCAGAGGTTGAGTTCATGCCTCGACACAACACAGGGCTATGATATGAAGCACGTACCGAAGGTATTTCAACTTGTCTTCGACCATTGCTAATACCTTTGACTCTGATATCTTCGTGTCCAAAAACCCAGGGGTGTCAATCAGAATCACAGAGCGATTACAGTTCCCATCACGCAGATTCATCATGCGGTAGCATATGGCCTCTTGAGTCACACTTTCCAGCGTGTCTTTGGATATTCCTGGCAATGGACCAGAAACAAGAGATTCAATGAACTTGGAACCTGTAAGTCTTTTAACAAAACAAGGCAGACAGTGGATAATTACCGCGCTTTTGCCAGATCCAGTAGGCCCCATGAGGCTGAACGTTCATCGTCATCTAAGAATCGTTGCTATACCGCAAATACATGTTACACGCACATGAGAACGAATGCGACGGTGTACTTGAGGTCATCCCCTTCACATATCGGTATGGCTGTGACTGGACCTTTGATTTCGGTTTGATTGGGCATGAAGTGAGAAGCGGGATAGAAAGGGGGGATGGTTGTGCTGATGGACCGCAGGCTTGTTATCTTAGATACACGTGCAGTTGAGATGGTCAGCGGCGTACCTTTGTCTGAAATTGAATTCCGTTTCCTTCCCCCTGTCACTTCGGACCACCGCCTCCTGGATTCGAGCCCTTTGTTCGGTCAATTCCCACGCTGGAGTGAGGTGTGGAGCGAGACACTCGGAGAGTGATAGAGGGGAACGAGAGCGAGACGGACAAGGCTTGTAGCAGAAACACCGTCCAGTGCAAGAGTCAAAGATGCACTCATCATCTTCGACTCTCTACTCAATCACGGAGAACTGCATTTCGTGATCGGAACGTTGCATTATTGAGATTTTAAGAACAAGGAGCAACGGGAGAGTGGTGGGGGTGCGTCAAGTGAATTGGCGGTGTCGTATTGAGTGGTAGTAAATTTTGAGGAGAGGGATGACGGTACTATAAGCGAGAGGACCCCGCACACAAGCCTTGAGGAGAATAAGAACTGGAGGTCACAGCGAGAGAGGGGGAGAAGATAAGTATACGACGAAAAAGGACAAGATCAAAAAAGGGTTTAAAATCAGCCAAAAAGCGAAATAAAATGGTATAAAAGAAACAATTTATTCAGTTTGTAGTAGGAGAAGAAAAAAGAAATAACCGTAACTAGGGAATGCTACCAGGTGGAAGAGGTGATGGGGGAGAAGAGGAAACCGATGACGAGACCGTTGATGGTTGAACTCGAAGTGTTCGTGGGAATGATGACAAAGCGGCAGTCCCCGCCGACACCATCCTCCACCACCCATCAACCACGCACCTCAAGCACGTCGTCGCCCATCTGACTTTTGACGTACCCATTCACCGCTCCATCTTTCCTTCTTGCACAAACATAGTCATAATACGTCGCATAAAACGACACACCGAACGTGTTCTACATTATTCGGACATTCTCGGATGCCGGTTCTACACTGCCTTATGGCAGTGGCAGTAGCAATCTACCTATTATTTATAACAGCTCTGAAGCACAATTACAAACGCATCGATTCCTTGCTTCCATCATCCCCCATCACAATCGCTAAAGCCTCTTCTCAATGCCTTTTGAAACCACAGGTGACATTCGAATTGAACCATGGCCGCATAAAGTGTTACCATCTAACGGGTTTCGCATCTTGTAAGTCGTGTATGAGTCATTGATAAATCATTTCAACACCATCTAAAGGCTGACTTGTATCGAAACTCAAAGACTCCTCGGCACAACAGGTTCAGGAAAAAGCTCAGCAAGTCTTGACATCCATCTCACACGCCTAACCCAGCTTTAACATTTAATCAATCATAACCAGTTCATCGAAGCACTCTCCGCAACCTCTTCCTCTCCCTCACTCTCAATCTCAGGCGGATCACTCGACAGCGTCACCAAAGACGTCCAAGCCTATAAAATCATCAACATGCAAGTATACCGACCGCACCACTACACCGAAGACGTCTACATCATCGACACGCCCGGTTTCGTCGATAACAACATGTCAGAGTTTGAAGTCGTAAAAAAGATAGAGACGTGGCAGATGGAGAGTCAACACGGGTATGTCACTCAGGCTCACTTTTATATTCTTTTCACCAATACATGTACATCACAATCCATTTTTTATACATTCGAATTCCATTTCTTATAACTCTTCCAACAACCTTTCAACGCTGATACAACTTGCAATTGAATAGAGCCGCCATATCCCAATACCTATACTTCCACCGCATCACCGACAAACGAATCCCAGGACGCGCAAAAAAAGTCATGCAGATGCTCAAAAGCACAGGCCTCGGCGTGTCCACAAGCTGCTTAACCGTCGTAACAAGCATGTGGGACAACATACACACCTCGGTCGGTCTACAGCGCGCACAAGACAATTTCTTGGAGCTTCAAAACGTTATTTGGAAGGTATGTACTCATCCTCATCCTCATTCCTCTGCTCATTGCGAGATCTCATTTAATCTCACATTTCAGGACCACATCGAATCCCCCTCCCAAATCGTCAAATTCGTAAACACCCACACATCCGCAATACGCATCCTAACAACCACATCCTACAACACCACAATCGCATACCCCATAAACACACACTCCGATATCCCCGGCGAATCACTCACACCCATATTATTCCAAGAACTCATTGATAGAATAGGAAATACGCGACTCGAACATGAGGGGCTGAGTAGGGACGTCGTCGAATTGATCACAAATATCAATACACATCGGAGTCCAGACTCAGACACAGACGAAGACCTCATATCCACACTCATCTCAGCACTCAAAGACGCACGACACCGTCTCTCAAAATACATCAACCAACTATACACATTCAAACGCGCCCCACGGGGGTTCACCATCGACCCCAAATGCATCATATATCAATGTCTCGTCGACATCACATCAGGCCTCGAACGACTCATCCAGGCCATCCAAGCCATCCAAAATAACCATCTGGCGGTCCAAGACTCGGAGCAGGCTGAGAGAGACTCGGACGACATCATAATCATGATGGACACAGTGCTAAGGAGCGCAAGAAATGAATTTGGGCGGTCATATAATGCGCTAAAATTGTTCGGCGCGCCACCACCGGGATTCGAGCCTTTCGTTCCGTCGATTACACTGCATACTTCCGAGCGGGTTAAATGGGGGGTTGAAAGGGCGGTTGAACGACTGCACCACTGGCAGTTTACTACGCGTCGTTAATACGACTAGTAGTACGCTTGATATTAATTTGTCTTGAGCGCCAGGTTTATAATTAGTTTGAGTTTGAACGTCGATTAAACTTTGTAATATATGCCATACAGAACTAAAACTAAAAATACACATTACACTATGATTTATAAAGTACAATAAAAACACAACGAAAGAATGAAGAGTATATTGAAATACCCAGCAAAAACACGACGTGAGTGGTGAATGAATATGAACGAAGTGTTGAAAGGGACAATGTAGAGCACGGCCAAAGGGAGAAGCTCCAGTGGGCGATTTACAAATCGTGTCAAGGAAAGCGACATAGACACGAGGCACATCTGAAGTTACACTAGGACGAACAGGGTGTACAAAAGCCAGAAAGAAAGTCCAAGCGATGCAGAGCGCCAAGTCAGATGCCGCAACAGGGGTGAAGTAGTGCGAGTAAGACGTCTTCGATGTTTCAAAACCACAGAATCCAACGAGATTTGTACTTGAGATCAAACATCAAACCGAGCGATGAAGCTGATCGAATAAGAGTGGAATGGAAGGGGATGAGAGGAGAGGAGAGGGAAGAACGGGAAGGATAACCTTGATGGAGTGCGACGTTTGGAGAGGGAGAGGGAGCGGGGTGAACAAAAAGTTTACCACATGTAGTGAGTGAGTTGGCGGCGTCGTGAGGGGTGGTAAACCTGAAGGGGATTGAGTATGGGACTGTGAGCGTGCAATGACATCTCGCAAGGGCATATCTGGGACATTATATGCGAGAGCACATAAAGCAAGCGAGACGAATAACAGTGGGATGAAAAGGGGATAAGCGGGGAGACGGAAGGGCAGGAAGGTTGGCCTTGATGGAGTGGGATGCTTGGGGAGTGAGAGAGGGAGACGCCGGCTACGTCGAGAACTGAGCGTGAAGGGTGGTGATTGTGAAAGCGATGGATTATAGGATCGTGAACGCGTGAAGACATCTCGCGCACGCAGATCTACAGCCTCCCAGAAGGACAGGAAGACTGGAGAATGGGACGAGAGAAGAGGGAAAGGGATATCAAGACAATAGAGAGATAGAGGAAACTGACAGCCACGGCGACAATGATGGTTGGTAACAAGATTGACGATGGTAAACGTACGGATTAGAATAGGCCATGTCGTGGATGCTCCAATGAAGCCGAGTTCAAGAACAGGAACTTAATAACACACAAAAATCCATTCAAATGAAGCAGGCCCCAATATCAGAGTATCTGGATGACGAGGACGAATAACGAGGCCAAAAAAAAAAGCAGAAAAAGCAGGGAAATTAGGGTTTAAAAATCGAGAAAAAAAAGACATAGAGTGCTTTTAATGAGATGATTTTTTCATTTTTGAATATCAGAAGAAAAAGAAAAAACGATGCCGCCATCAACAAAAGCGAACAGGTGGAAGAGATGATGGGGGAAAGGGAGAAAGGAGGAAAGGATGACGAGACAGTTGAACGGAAGGTTTCGTGGGAACGTTGATGATGACAAAGCGGCCCTCGATGCCGACAATGCCACGCCCACAACGCTTGCTCAAACCCACCTCTCACGAATGAAAGTCCAGCCTGGCAGTTGTGAATTTTGGGGTCAAACTAGTACTCCCTGCAGATACTTAATTTTGATGTCGATGAAAGTTCGCCTACGACATCATAATATCCATCCCTCCGAGCCTTGGACGATATTGCTGTGAGCCACGACGCGATCAAGCATTGGTTGAATAGCGGTCCTTCCTCTCATTTTCGTCAAGAGGGGTTTAAACTGCAGGAAGCTATGATCCTCTAAGAAATTCGCAAAAGGTCAAAGCGGCAGTGTAATATTGCAATTAAATCGTATTGAATGGTAAAGATATTGAAAGCCAAATTAAAATGCCAAATGCCAAATTAAAAATACACGTTATATGAGCGATAAAGTAGACTAAGATGCAACGAAAAGGAGTAAGAATGACTGAAAAATGCCGCTTAGGTAGTCTTGCACATAATTTCATCATCCCACCCTTCAGAGTTGACACCTTGTCGAACGATCAACAGATCCTTAGGATCAATCTTTTGCTTGATTGCACGAAGGCGGGGGTAATTAGATCCCCAGTACGCGTCTTGGAACTTCGGCACCAGAATTTCAGCCTGGGACGATGCACGTAAGATCACTATATTCCAAAGGATAAAATCAAAATCACATACCTCATTAACATATGCACCAGGGCTCTTAGTAACAGCCCTAATACCATCTGCCCATTCTGTGACTGTCTGCTCAACACTGAGAACCTCTTGAGGA
>NHTK01005607.1:0-11181 GCA_002938355.1 Panaeolus cyanescens | reverse complement strand
CTGACGAATTACAGCAGGTGACGAACATCAGGTGGGCAATAGTATCGATCTTGGGAGTCGGGATGCCGCGCCGGCGGCGCCGCGATGCACCGTGTGAAGATGATGACGTCATGCCGCTGACGCCGAATTTCCCCTGTCGGGGGCCTCCCCCCTCTTTCAAGTTCCTTTCATCATCTTTCAGGGGAAATGCCAGGGTGCGTGTGAGTTGTCGAAGCTGAAAGAGGCTTCAAGCTTCAGTTGTCATTTATACTTATAATGAGTCAAGGTAGGCAGATATGTATCTTAACCTCTAACTGCAACCTTCTCAGTTTGACATTGGCTACGTTTACATGAAAGCTGGTCTAAAGCTTAAGGTTGCTTGTATCTTCTCTGGCTCTTAATCATAACGGTATCAGACATCATCGATTATCAGTGAATATTTGAATGCCGCCCAAGAAACGCAGCAAACGTGGGCAAGCTTCAGCAAGGGCATCGACTGCAGCTGTTCGAGGTGTTAATGGTACCACAGGATACTTAGCTCTTCCTATAGAACTTCATGCGGAAATCATCTCTCATCTGCCGAAATATCCCATATGCTGCGAGGCGCCTGAAAAGTCCGATTACGATAAACAAGGACGAGACAGGCATTTCACGCTACACTCTCTTTCACGGGTGTGTCATGCGTTGCGCGTGGCTTGTCTTCCTTATTTGTGGGAGGGTATCGAGGTCTATGAGGGATTTAAGATCCCAGGGAAGGGTACGCGGTTGGGGAAGATACCGATTTTTTTGTCGACTGTAACGGTTCCAACTACGACGATACCGAATGCAAGAGCCAGCCGTAATTATGCGGAGGAGTTGTTGAGGCAGTTGGAGGTGGTAACGGTGAGGAATCCGGCTCTGGCGAAACATGTCAAGTTTGTTGTTTCTGTTTATTTTTTGATACGTGTCGTTTCTGACGAGGTCATTTTGGAAAACGTGCATAGGTTTATGAATGTGACTCTTACGCCGATATCGCTCACAGCAGTACGAGAAGAGCTGATTCGCTGCCTTCCACTTTTTCCTAATCTGACGACCGTTCGAATGATTATTTGGCGCTGTTGGGAGATCTACGCCGGGCCCCAGGATATCACCCTTCCTCAGATTCGAACGCTTTATCTAAACGGAGCGGCTGCGTGGCTTGCAAACAAGTGTCCTAATGCTCGTAGCATCGCTTTTACCTCGGAGCAGGAGCTTTCTGTTTGTCAGGATGCGTTTTATTGGTTGAATGAGGCGAAAGCTGTGGGTAAGAGCCTCGAGGTATTGGGGCTCTTCCCATATCATCATCGTTCGGACTTTGTTGGAAGTAAGCAATCGAAGATATCTCACCTCCATGCCCTGTCTGACTTCCCTGCAGAACTGTGGGCCCATTTCCCGTCCCTTCGAGATGTCACCGTCGATTGCTATATGTTCAGAACTACCGTGGTAAGTCAAAGGAATCCATCGTCCAGCTAAGAATTTATCACTTATAAAATATGAACTTAGGGAATCGTAAACCCAGACTATAGGACTGACCCGCTTTCGAAATTGGAGAACTTGCAAATCATCCGGATTCGCGCAGACTTGCATATCGGGTACAACTCGCCTCGCGTGTACGATGTACGCCCTAAAGAGCCACCTCTTGATGAGCAGGAAACGTATTATGAATGGGCACAAAAAACGTTGCTCAAGGTGCAGGAAAGGGATAAGCTTGAGAAGAGGGTATACTTTACGCGTCCAACGGGAGAGTATAAGTTGTTGATCATGAATGTTGGGAGACCGGTGGAGGAGAAGATCTTGCGACAGAGTCTATAGTTGATGTAGCCTTGAAAATGTGCAGAGTTCATGGTGCGCAGAGGAAGAAAGGGTCTTCTTTGTTTTGTATACCATATTTTCCTCGACTATGGGTGCGTGCGAGTTGTTCCTTCAACAACTCTACAGCGGTTCCGACGGTACCTGTAGAAAAAAATACCAGGAGTGACAACTTTTTTCTGACGTATCGGAACGTCGGATAGACCTCAAGTAATCAATCACCTATCTACTGTCGAAGACTTGCCATGGCACACATAGATAAAACTAGTGCGCAGTACACTTATTTCCTCAGGTCTTGCTTACATTCGGAATCGTCGTTCGGCCCAAAGTACAACCGTGGCACTTCAAGCTCCAAGGCTGAGCCTCTTTAACCTAGAGACATCAGACCGTGTCGTCTGTGGGAATCGATATCATCGATATTTACTATGTACACAAAAGATCTGGTCGCGATTTCACATGTAATACTGGAGACTGAGTCTTCGTTCTGGAGGAATTTAGCAATGCACGAAGACAGCAAGAAGACAACTTGGACAGAATTCTACCCGAATCATCGCATGTCCAACTTGAAACTGTGGTGTGCATGAAGATTCAATACAAGGAGTCTTCGCTGCGGAGGAGTCAGAGTGGGTCAAAATTCTGGATCAGAAAGTGGGTACTTATTTTCAAGGAATTAGTGTGGATATTATACCGCTTGCTCCCATCAGGTTTGACGCAGAGTGGCTCCTCTTTTAGAGATTTTACCCTGGAGATGGACATTGCGGGAAAATAGGGTTGCTGAACTTTGATGGGGTCGTGAACCTGGCGATCCGACTCGGAACTCAGGTCTACAGTCCCATACATGTACAGCCGCCCATTGGATACATTACTCATGAAGTCACTATTACACATTCTCATCAGCTATCAGGGTTGAATATGGTAAAAAACTAAATTTCGGAGTTGAGACGCACAAAATGTGGCTTTTAAATTCGATCGCGAGGCAACATTGGCAATCCGACTCGGAGGTGGAGCACAAAGAAAACCACACCAAGAGGCGGAAAAATTATGCCACAGAGTTGAAGACATGAATTATAAATACCAGTCGATAATGGCAAGGTAGAGTCATTCCCATTGCAATTGCTGGTCAATCGCAACCTACAGTCGAAAGCACAAATTCGAAGCCTCTGGTCAGTCCTACGCTTCCCCAACTTTTCTGGCAACTGTGTTTTGCTATCGCTATTCCATGAAAAGATACTAATGGTGTGTTTTTTCAGGAGGTCTACGCATACACTTTAGCAACATGAAGCTCATCGCACACCCTGTTGTCATTTTCACAACCATAGTCGCGCTCAGTGAGCTTCATGACTGTCACATTGTTTTATGTGCTGCTGACTGATATCTACATTTCTTTAGGATCATATACTCAAGCATTCTCACCTGATTTAAGTATACTGAAGGTGAATGGTGTACATGAAAACGGGGAACAGATTAGAGGGCCCGGTGAGTGGCATGACCCTACGGTGCATGATCGAGTCTGGCCCATTGGTATGTCATTTGTTGTCCGTTTCACCAATTGTTTGACCTGTATTTAATTGCCTACAGCCAGAGCAGAGCTTTCCTGCCTCGTAGAAGCACTCCAAAATTATTATTCAACCGAACCGGAATGGGCTCCACAAAAGCGTCTTCTGGACTACTACTATGGAATTAATCACGACTCTGACACTATCTACCCAGAGGTCGTAGCTCAGATTCAAAGCTTATACAGCGCGCAACTTAGGTTTATTGGCGACAATGTCAGTCCAAGTGCCAGCCAAAGGGCAACCATCGCTCAGATATCACGTATCAAGCAGAACGGGAGAAAAATAAAGGGAGTGAATCTGTTTGCGGCCTTCTACACTGGAAGTTCAGTTGATGACATGCGGCGTGTTAACGCGCTCATTCACGAAGGCACGCATTATGTCTTCAAAAGTAATGACTATTGGATAATCAAGCGGCCCCGGCGAGACGCAAACGGTGTCCGTGGCAGAGATCAGTACTACGAGTGCACACCCCTATCAAAGGACGAATTCCGAAGCCTGGAAGAACGCCGTGCGCGCGACATCTATTGTGCATGTGAGTCTCTTTGTTGTGCTTATCGTTAGACACAACCCGTAACTGAAGTGGCATGTTCGCAGATTGGTCTCGGAGATGCGAGGAGGGAATGAGGAAGCTCATGGCTAAATGCTACCCGTTTGCCCGCCTGGCGACCGCAGATATTACTGTTGCTGCTGCTCATCATTGTTACACTGGAAGAGAACTTACGTTGGATCGTTGATAAATTGTAGTAATCTACATCCCAGTCAATGTCATTTGTACGTTCGCTTTCCAACTGGAATGTGCCGGTATGCAACTGGTTTATCCTGATGAGCTCCCAGACTCCTGATAACTTGAATTTTCATCATTATAATATTAATATATCAATTATAAGCATAAATCCCTATGGCGCGGCTGCTGGTGTATGGGAGGTATGGCCCCTGACAATGCACGGCCACGCGTTCGCTCATTAGCCATTTATGGTAATTTCAGAGCAACTGTGAGAAACTATGTCTAATTCAGAGGGACAATGGATTCAAGTCATCGTCCAACTTTGCTTCTAACCACCACCTTCTCATTCGCAAATTTCGCACTTAGGAAGCTAAATTGAAGTTAAATCAAGGTTATTCGTTTAACAATGCCACCAAGAAAACGTAAACAGCCCCTTGAAGCTTCGCCTCTGGAACCAGCATCGAAACGCGCAAACACTGCCAGTGCCCAGTCCATCTTCAATAATGCCTCACGCTTCGTTTCCCTTCCAGACGAACTCCATCTCGAAATTGCCTCGCATATGCCTACTGTTTTCATTTGCTCTGAACCAGAGGATCTCCCGTTGGACCGATTTGGAACAGACCGTTACTTCACATTGAACGCCCTCTCGCAAACGTGCAGGGCGCTGAGACCTGTCTATCTTCCATTTCTTTCGGAGAAGATTGAGGTTTATGAGGGGTTCAGACTCGTTGGGAAGGGGAACAGGCTCCCTAAGATACCTATAGCAAAGAAGAAAATCAAATATGCATCTTCTATGGCCCAGGTTCCCAGTGTACGAGCAAGCCGTCAGTACGCAGAAGAGCTCCTTCGCCAGTTGGAAATTGTCACCGTACGAAAACCAGAGCTTGCTCAGCACGTCATGTCTGTGATTTTACAATGAAAAGATATATCATACTGACTTTTTTCCTCGTGCGATCAGATCCCTCGACGTTGTGCTCACCCCTTTTTCGCTTCCACGGGTCTACAACGAGCTCATGCGCTGCATTGCATTGTTCCCCAACCTCACGACCGTTAGGCTGTCTATCATAAACGTAGAGGTCGATAGCGAGGATTTTAGATGGCTTTATGATAAACATAATTTCCCCCAGATAAAATCGCTCTTTCTAAGCCCAGAAGCAGTCTGGTTTTCGCGTTGCTGCCCTAACGCCTCACACGTCGCAATCGACACCGTCTCGAATTTGGAGGGTCAGCGGTCCTTCTGCCAATGGTTGACTGCTCTCGAAAAGAACAAAAAAAGCATCCAAAGATTGGGACTGTTTCCGTTAGGTGGCAGCCTCGGATTTCGATACTTCGGTAGGTGCCTTTCCCTTGCTCCTTTGTGAATGATCTCACGCCATTCTGAAATTTAACAGGCCGAGGCTTTTTTGAATACGTGCCAAACTTGAAGGACATCACGTTGGAATGTAATATGATGCGAACGCTACTGGTAAGGAAACCGGTCTTTGATTCTCCTACGATGATTTTGTGATATATTAATTAACGCTTGCGATAGGAAAATGAGGAAAAAGGGGAGCGTAACGTCATCGCAGACTTTCGCAATTTACAGATCATCCACATTCGTGCTGATGTGGAAACATTCTCTACGTGGTTGTGGCGTAAAGACCAACCATCAATCGAGGAGGAGCATCAACAATGGATTCAATGGGCCGAACGCACGTTACATAGGGTCGAGGAAAGTAGGGGTGTTGAAAGAGAGATGCGGATTTACTTTACCGGGAAGGATGGGCACTGCGAAGAGCATCGAGTCTATTCAGGTTTGACAAAGGCGTTGTCACCACTGAAGGATGGACCGGTTGAGCAGACGGAGAAGTGAAATCTGACCTTTCGATGCTAAGATGACTCATATGATGAGCTTTAATATTATATCCCTCGCATCGTATACCCGTATATAGCTTATTTTGTACAGCCGACTTTGTTGGGCGTTAATGTGAGTATTCTGACAGATTTTGTCCATCAGGATTACCTGGTTCGAAATTCGAATCTAATTTGCAGGTTGGACGCTGTGTGTACCTGTTTCCCAAGTAACGGATTGATGGTTATGATGATGTTGATGGTGTTATGAATCTAATCTCCTTTGAGAAAATGTTGGGTTTTGAAAAGTCCCTCGGGGGGCTGTGCTGTTCACATCTTGTGCTTGCTGCGCAACACATCGAACAGCGAAGACAGCCAGTGGCCGTTGACCGTCCACTGCTCGATGCAAAGACAATAATTCAACAACAACCAAACCCAGTGCAGGCCACGTCTACAACTTATTTCACCTATTCAGCATGAGCGTCATCACATACGAGAACAACCCGCATTCGGCCCTCGCTCATTACATCGACCGTACACTCTGGTTTTCCATTACCCTCTCGATTCTCATCTTTGGTGTCTCTTTCTTCAATTTGGGCTCACTTTCGCTACTTATTGCACCTCTTCTGGCCTTGGTCACAATTGTACAACATGCCATTCTCCTTTCTCATGTCAATGGCGACCGCAAGCGTCCAGCAGCCTCTATTGCGGGAACACTGGCACATACTGCACGAAAACCAGCCATCGTATTTCTATGGGTGCTGGTCGCCCTCTGGATAATTGTGGTGGTCCTGGTAACATCAACGTCTTTTGTGGTGAAGGTGAAGGGAAGGCAGGAATGGTGGCAGAAGCACTTGGGACATGTGGAGCTGGGATTGGAGGCGCTGGAGGTGGTCGTCGTTCTTGTTGCTGCTGTCAAGTGTGGAGTACAAAGACGGCGGACGATTATTGAGCCAGATCATGTTGATTGGGAGCATTTGGGGGCGTAGCAGGGAATATCTCAGGTTTTCCAGGTTCGTCAACACGTCATCATTCCGATCCTTCTGTGAATTCAGTTTTTCTTACTGTTTCCTGCAGCCCATAATTGCGCTGTGGCTAAGACTCATTCATCCCGAGAAGTTGGACGAGGTTTTCAGGTTGTCGCCGTACATTCAATCATCGTTTTTATTGCCAATGCATATCGCTAAAAAGAATTCTCTAATCGCCATACAGACCCATAATTTGTAACATCACAATCGACATCTTTTCCTTAAAGATTTATTTTTGCACGACAAACCTTCTCCAACATGTTTCAACAAACTTCTGTGCTTCTTGCGGTGCGGCCATCACAACAGGCGGTGTGTCGGAGCTGACGCTGAGTAACGAGTTGACTTGTTCGACTTGATACTGCATGTTGTTGTGCAGCACGGTTGCCATCCTTGTGAGTCGGAACTAAAGCCTATTGGGACAGGTTGAATGTGATACTCGGTGTATGGTTGCTGCATCAATGCCAATTATAACAACCCCGGTGTTCCAGCAGGAGTTTGAAGCAGATACAGTTGAAGGCCGTCGGATTGATGTCGGGTGATGCAGTCAAGATGCAGTGGACTGACATGCGCACATGAGTGGCTTGTTGGGTGCTTTTCATCGACAACAACATCTAGAAATTGCACTGGATGACCCACAAAGATCGGTACTCGGAAGAATTCCGAAAGCATGAATGCGCTGCCCCAATTTGGAGGTATGATACTTCGCAAAAAGAATTTATCACTGTTGCGGTGTGTAGACTCTTGAAGTGAGGTGTAAATTTCCCTGTTTCTTCGCTTTTCAGATTAGGATATACACCGAGTGTCTACTAAAACAAAAGGTGTGTCAACAGCTTGACTGTTTTCGGATAATTCTGACAGCCACCCACCATCGATTGACTCGACTTCCACTGCTTAGTGGGTGATTATTCGCATCGCATTCGACTTCTTCCTTTGATTTATATGTCTCTTCAAGTCAATTTGACAAATGTATCATCATCACGTCGTGTAACTGCACACATTCCCGAGCCAGAACACACCGAATGTTGTACATTTTTGGGAAGCCAGCGATTGTGGGCGCTCAGGGGACTGAGGGCGTGGTTGTTGTAGTTTCTGTACAGCTGAAAATTTGCAGAGTATATAAAGGTCTTGTTGTAGTCACTCTACGCCCTCTCCTATGTCCTCCGGTGAACATCCATTCCCTCGTATCAAGACTGATCTACTACCTCCTCCCTCCTCCACTACTTAGTACTGCAATACTTAGATATCTATTACCTGGCAAGCCCATCCACCGATTACCCCCGCCTTCATGAAACCAGCATATGAGCGCCAAAGCTCACTGACAACCTCGACAGTGTCAACGCCACCTACACTTCCATCGCCCCACCTATACCGCCGTCTAACTATTTCGCTTTGGACGTCATACGGCTTCAGCTTATCCAGTCTGGTGCTCTCCCTAATCACAACATTTCGTCATACTCAATATGCATGGTTACTCGCATTCCCTGAAGCGGTATCGACAATATCAGTGATCCATAGTGTGACTTTATACGGGCGTGTGGCTTTCTCGACGCCCGAGGAGCGACTCTCGTTCTTCGACATTCGCCCGAAAGGGAACGATTGCTCACCAGGGTCAAGCCAAGTGCAGAAGGAACCACAACAGGAGACCTCAGCTTCTAGGTGGAGCATAAAGAGACTTCTTCAGATCAGCACTTTGTCGATTGTGTGGCCATTGTGGGTTTCGATAGGTGTTGTTTTGTTGATCGTATCAATCGCCTACGCGTCGCCGCCAAAGGAACGTCTCCCGAGACTTGTGATAACAATGGTGCATGTTATGTGCGTGCTTTCGTGGGTGGAAGTTGGTGTTGTATTTTTTATGGGGTGGACTATTATCAAAATCGCGGATGAGATCGAAAGGTCGAAGGATTGTGATAATGCCAATGCTTCGCCTGCAGACGTGGGGGCATGATTCACAGATTCTAGAATTTCGAAATTGAAAGGACAATCGAACAAATCTCTGTACCGTTTTCTGTGTCATTATCATTTGTTGTCGAGTATTTACATGCTCATGTCCGGATGGGATCCCTCCCACATGTTTTCCTTGCTTTTCTACCAGTTGTCTATGCCCACTGATAAATACCCTCCTTTTAACACAATCAACAAGCCCAAGCGCCGGTGAGCATATTGCTGTGCTCGAACAAGGTTGTCATACGGGCCGGCGCCTGCCATTGGATCCGAAATTACGAGTCCCCGTCAGGGGAATCGTTCTTCTTGTCGAATTAAGAACCTACGGGGTCCTGTGACGGTACCAGAATCGCAGAACCGAAATG
Organism: Panaeolus cyanescens; assembly: GCA_002938355.1. NCBI lineage: Eukaryota > Fungi > Basidiomycota > Agaricomycetes > Agaricales > Panaeolus > Panaeolus cyanescens. The sequence continues at coordinate 1,931 of NHTK01005607.1, read as the reverse complement.
CTGCTGGCAGGGGACTTGCGAGCGACAACACTCTACATACTGGAGACATGTTCTTAACGCAGGTTTCCTTACCAGGCTTACCTCATGGTCGCGCAACCGTCGTTGAGGGTTCAAAATTAATCGTCTTGAGATACGTCCAAACCATTGACATCCTTTCTGGTCTTCAAGTAGAATCGAGGCCTCTTTGGTTTGGCAGATGATTCAGAGGGTTGGTTGGACAAAGCAATTCGGCTCTACGTCGTTCCAAATGCCAAATCATCGTTCCTTGTCCACTTCAACCAAGGGGGTCCCACGATTGTAATCCATGACATTGCCGATTAAGAACGGGTACCAACTTTCATGGAATGACAGGTGATGACAAATACATATGACATCAATTTCGGCAATTAGCTGTACAGTTCGGCAGGAATTAAGGTTTGCAGTGGCTTGCTTATGTAACATTCTGCTGCTCCCGCCTTGGATTCGTCGCTGTGTCCCCATCGACGACATCCTCAAGACCCAGGCAAGTGCTGTCCTCATTTTCTGCGACAATATGAAGGATTTAACTGACATTATGACTGCTTGCTTGTTTTACCTGTTGGATTGGCTATTGTCTACCCCCCAAACTGTTAATCTGGCGATGGAATCACATTAAAAAACCTTCGATTTACGTTGCACTCGTCTGCCGCATTGATTTGGGAATTGGTGGTTGATTAGGCCGAAGACGAACATGGGTGAGTTTTATTTGGTTTTATGACATTTTGTGTATTTAACAAGGAAAATTGCAGTCAATCTCAGGTCCCAAAAACGCCTCGCCTCGTCCGTCGCAGGCGTCGGCAAACGCAAAATCTGGCTCGACCCCGCTGAGCAGGCTGAGATCGGGAATGCCAACTCCCGCACCCATGTCAAGAAGCTCATCAAGGACGGCCGCATCATCGTCAAACCCACCACCATTCACTCTCGCGCACGCACACGCGAGCTCCTTGCTGCCAAGCGAAAAGGCCGTCACACTGGCACTGGTAAACGAAAGGGTACTGCTGAGGCCCGCATGCCCAGCAAGGTTACATGGATGAGGAGACAACGTGTGCTGAGGAGACTACTCCGCAAGTACAGAGAGGCTGGCAAGATCGACAAGCATCTGTGAGTTTTGCATCGTCTATACATCCATGGGAATAATCGCTGACTCATACTCTGTTTAGCTATCACGTCCTCTACCAAAAGTCCAAGGGTAACGTCTTCAAGAACAAGCGTGTGCTCATGGAATACATCCACAAAGCTAAGGCTGAGAAGACCCGTACCAAGGTCCTCAATGACCAGATGGAGGCCCGCCGCGTCAAGAACAAGGTCGGTTCACGAGTCACTTCACCCTGTCTTATTTGCTGAAAACATCTTATAGGCCCTCCGTGAACGCCGTGCTGCTCGTCTCGCTGAGAAGCGATCAGGGATCGTCGCCGTTGAGCACGAGGAGACCAAGGAGTAAATGCCATGCTACTTTCTCTCGATCACCTATGTCGTCTATTCTGCCTCGTCTTGCAGCCATCCCTTATTCATGTATGAATGCCCTCTACGCTGGTTATGTATACTGCGCTATTGAAAATCACTATGCCAACTGCAGAAGACTCTGTTTACCTGTCCTGAGCATTGAGAGTTGGTCATGTAGATTTGCTTGTCTGTAGGATTATCTGCAGTGCACGCAGGATATTTAGGGAGACTTTTAAGATTTCCAATGAACCACCTTCCGGGATCGCAAAGACGATCTGTACTGGCTACAAGAGAGAGACTTTCTGCGACACATGTCGGAGTTTTTTCTTCTTCGACACTATGCACATATAATGACACTACTTTCCAATATTGACTGCTGATGCAGTCCGGGAGTATACTACATCAACATCAAAGAGGCCCTTAGACTTACAGCGATTCCTGAAAACCTTGAGAAAGTGTGAAATATCGAT
>NHTK01005606.1:0-11111 GCA_002938355.1 Panaeolus cyanescens | reverse complement strand
CAAAAACAAACAAAGGGCACCGAACTGATCTGGTTCACGAGTCTAACGCTCTGCCTAAAACAGGGCCCCGAACAGCAGGGTCGGTTGGGCTATACCGCTTTGGGTATGCGTCGGGGTCCGCCTGGAACTGCGAAGAGCCTACGCAACCCTGGTCGGAGCGCGGTCGGACTGTCAACTTCAATGTCCGCTTTTGGATTTTCGCGTTTTGACCCACTTTTGAACTGATCTGTACTGAACCACGAAGAATTGAGGGGCACTAATGTCAAGAAATGCGCAAAGAAGGAGGGAGTCGAAGAGCAATGATGGTGGTTGGGGACAAGATGGGTGATTGACACGTGTTGACAGCTTCGCGCTGATATCGGCATTTGCCGAACAAGCAATTTCGCCATTGCCCTCAACCCACATCGTTGATTAACTTGATTCTATCGAATCCAAAATCTCATTTCGTTTGAAGGTGTTGTTTCTTCTTTCTATATTCAAGTGCATCGTTGGCAGAGAGGGGGACTGCCCGACTGACTGGTTGTATGGCCAGCGCCATCACAATCAAGGGTCGCGTAGCGGAGAACCAAATTTCAGCAAATGATCTGACTCAGACAATGGACGAGATTTACGACAAATATGACCAAAGATGTTGGCAACGTGCACATTGGCAGTTGATGCTTTTCGCCGTCGACCTCTCAGTTGTCTCTCGCCCCAATGCTAGTAACACCCCTTGGTAAATCCGTGTTGCCTCAAACGCCCACATCTATCCCTTCCAATGCAATCAGACTGCCAACGGAACTTCTCAAGGAAATCATTGACGGGTTGGCTGCATCCATGTCTCAGTGTCCCGACTTGATGAGGAGCACTATGAAAAAGGTCGCTCTGACTTCTACGCAAATTCTTCCTCTCGCCCGCCCCCACCTTTTCCATACACTTGAACTTGGAGGTAAACATGACCCTGAAGGCATTCGTCGGACTTCTCTAGCGCGGCTTTTGGTTGAGCAACCGTACCTCGGAAACGCTGTCGATCACATAATATACGTGCTGCATAAGGAGGAGAAGCATTTGGAAATAACATCTGGTGTCGCGCCTTTGTTACGTCTACCCAAGGTTAGCACGCTATCCATCACCTGGGTGCATCGTTCATTGCATGAATCCGACGACAAACCTCAACCGCCTGACGTCACCTTGGGTTGGCGCAGCTTGTTGCGCCACTACACAGCATCTAACTCCCTGAAAAGTCTTTTTATGCAACATGTTTCGCTTCTGCGGGGATCAATTATGCCAGATATTCTTTCATCCCCCACCCTCACTTCTGTCACATTTCGCGACTGCTTTTTTTACCTCGATGGATCGTCCCAGGAATGGCTCACATTTACCAAATCTCATTCTTTCAACGTCATCCAAGAAATCGAGTGGACCTCAAAAAAGCGTCACGCAGAAAGTCTGCTCGTCTTCCTAGCTTCATGCCCCAAACTGCGGAAATTCACCGGTGAATACCTGAAACGCGGAGGAATGCGCAAGTTCCCTTCTGCACTCAGCAGACCCTTCCTCAACTTGCATCGATTAGAACTGGCGTTTCCATGCTCCAGCTGCGACTGGGAAACCGTTTCAAGGGATCTGTCTGGAATATGTGACGGAGAAGCACTCTTCCCCGTTTTGAAGGAACTTGTGTTAGGAATCGACCATATTCGACAAACGATTAATCCGCTATTTAAGAATACGCCAGCTTTGGAGTATTTGAAGGCCCGTGGTACGTGTCCAAATGATACATCCAAACTTGAATGCGTTTCCCGTCCCATGCTCTAATATATTTGTGTTAGGCACTCCATCTCCCTATTTCAACTTTCTGGAGTGTCTTCAACCGGTTGGGCACCATTTGAAGACTATAGACCTAGTGTGGATCTTCCCTGATGCCGCGTTAAACGAGGATGCCACAACATCAGAACCAACCCTCGATTGTGCATTGAGTTACCTCGAAGATTTCCACCTCGCCTCCATCGAACACATTTCGCTAACAATTGGGATCAGCAACACTTGGCGGTACGACACATTCCAAGACTTGGAGATTTACGAAGCGTTAGGACGCGTCATGGACAGCTATCAAGGCATTATCGGAACCTCTGCGTTTCCGTCTCTCAAAACTCTTGAAATAGCGGCTGTGCAGAACATTGGTGCAAAGTATTGGGATGGGGATGGCTTCGAATACATTGAGACCGCGAAGGCTGCATGGAATGAGCATTTGAAGGCCTTCGTGACTGACCAGAGCATTTCGTACTTTTACCATGCACGTGTATATCCAATGCCATACCTCACGAGTAACTGGGACTCCCCTCTGGAGCTTTAGAGGGGGCTATTTACTATGATTTTTGTTTTTTTAACAATATGAACAATTTTACTTCGCGCCTACGAACAAGAGAAGGATCATCACTCTTTCATCGCTCCGATGGCCAAGTTTGGTCTGGTGTTGTAATATTTTTTTCTCGAACGACAAGGAAGATCGTGCGACATTGTAAAGCGTATCCTGAGGTTGCCATTGCCCGCCACGTTTTGCATGTGAATCATACATTGTTTTTCGAATATGAGTCACCCCACTCCATGCATAAACAGGTATCAATAAAACCGATTACACAAAGCTATTCGAATTTACGACCAAGTAACTCTACTCAACCAGTTAACTAGATATTTAGAGACACTGGCTATACCACTGGTTCTGAGCCTGGCAAGTCGAACCAGACTCGCAGCACGTAGGACCACTCCAACCCTGACCACCACACTGTCCCCATTTCGCGCTGCATGTTCCAGGGTTTCCAGTGGGACCAGGGTTGACCGTCGTTGTCGGGTTGGGTGTAGTACCGCCACCACCAATCGCCCTAGTCCAGAAGTCCCAAGTCTGCGTAGCCATCCAGTTCTGGCCGCTGGGCGCAGCAACGTGGTCTCCACCATGTGCGATCCACCAGACGGGATACCCAGAAGCACAGGAATACTCGGTCTTGATGTAGTTGCTGTCGGGTCCACGGGGTGGCTCTGGGGCGTTCTTGGCTTGACAGCCGTTGACGCGAAGGTAGCGGTCACGGAGAGATCGACCAGCGCTGACGTTGAGAACGCTGTCAACGACGCCATGGATGCCAAGGTAGGGAATTCTCGTCTCTCCTCCCGTGCAGCCACTGATCTGTGCACCTGCGATGACAGAAACAGCACGAAAGACGTCTAGAGAGAGGAAAAGCAAATCAACATCAAGGTACAACGATGGATGATGATGACAACTCACTAGCACGAGAACAAGCAAGACTGTACGACATTCCACCACCGAAACTGAATCCAGTAGCGAAAACCTGCCTCTCATCGACGCAGAGGTTGTTCTTCACCTCGTTGACGATCTGATCCACGAATTGGATGTCACGGTTGTTCGTATTGGCCCATCCAGCATCGAGGCCATTGGGAGCGACAAAGATAGCCGACTCTCCCGCCAACGAACGCAGACCATAGTAGCCAGGGGCGACGTTGTTCATGTTCCCGCCACGCCAGTGGAATCCGAAGATGAGCCTGTATTCTCTGTTGGGGTTGTAGTTGGCAGGGACCTGGAGGATATACTGACGACTTCCGATGTTCTTGGTTCCACTGGAGACTGGAGATTTGCCGCATCCCGCAGAAGCGGCGATGACGGTCTGAAGAGACGCAGCGAGTATCAAGAAGAAGAGTGAGACTGAACGGTACATGGCGAAGAGCCGACTTCAAGTTGGGGGACGTAATGTGATATTATCGCCAATTTATAGAAATTTGAGTACGCGTCACTCATCCCTCTTCATGAATGTGAATAGTGTCGTCCAAGTCGTCTCTCCTCGACATTCATCCGAAGTTCAACCCAGCACAACACCAAGGATCATGCCAAGGCTGGCAAGCTTTTAGAAGGGCTTCGTGACCGTGCCACACTCTACCCCGTGGGGCGCCGTACACACATCGCTCTTCAAACCCCAGATATTCTACATAAGATAGGAGTAGAAGTTAGGGCTGTGCAGTTTTGCCGCTCAAAACGCTCGAGGAGGGAAACATGGTTTCACTGATCGTCGTCACCCCCTAGCGCCCAACACCAACACTTTTTCTTCCTTAAACCCACAATAGAGATACATATCTGCATTATTTATAGAACACAGAGCACCAGAATAATTACCAACATCGCCAATGCGCTGCATCCACACCCAAGACCTGCCACGAATCAACTGCAACCGGTTCGACAACTCAACTCTTGGAAGCGGCAAATCGGTTTTCCAGAACAACAGGCTACAATAGGGAGAATAGATGTGCCTCAGCTTCGGTTTACTTGTGCAGGGCAGCAGTCTAGTATTCATTCCCTCGGTGCCCTTGACGAGTGCGCCCCCATGGCCTTCAACGACGAAGGAGCGACAACTCTGAATCATCCGGAGCCTTTTCAAGTTTTGGCCGGATCATCATATCATGTGTGTCTGCTCGGCTAGTTAACTTGCTTGGTACATTCCTGGATGTTTTCCATGATCGTGTTAGTAGGTTTGCGGACTTTTGCGAGAAACGTTTAAACAATTAGAAAGCCTAACAGTGAAAACCAAGCTCCTCGACAACTATACCAAGAGACTAAACAGCGACGACGATACCTCAGCCAAAAAACCACAATCCACGAAATTCATAGCAACCATATATTACAAATGTGACTAATGTACCAAAAGATAGTAATGTAGATACCAAAACAACGCGCAAAAGTACAAAAAACGAATGAAAAAAACAAAAGCGACAGACTAGCAAGGGAAAGAATACAAGCGAGAGAGCATAAAACCAAGATCATACCACGACCACCTCATCATCCTCTAATCGCCTGACCAATACTCGCAAACAACCCTCCCCCGCTCTTCTCCTTTTCTTTTTCCTTCTCTATCTCCCTCTCGCGTTCCTTCTGCGCAGCCCTCTTCGCAGCCTTCTTTGACATCTTCCCTCCTCCACCACCCTCCTTCTCCAAAACCTTATTCTTGGCCTGATCATCGTCCTGCTCATCCTCGTCGTCATGCACGCCCGCACCAGCATCCCCATTCACAGCCTTCTCAGCTCCCCCATTCGCAAGACCATTCCCCTTGAGTTGATCTGCAGGAATCGTAACCGCCTCTTGACCAGACCTAGACGTATACATCCCCTCCTCATCACCCTCCTCATCCGTCACCGATACGACAGTAGGTTGACGAACACCTTTACCAGGTGGTTGGGTCGCTCCCAAATACCGCGCACCTGGACCCGCATCCTCTTCCGACGCCTCAACATCGTGGTCGACTCCAACGCTCTGACGAGATTGGGCAGAATAACCACTACGCTCGCGCGAAATAGGTTGCCGTGAATCGCCAACGTCGTATCCCTCGACTTCTTGCTTGCTCAACCTGCGACGAACACGTTCCTCGGCCTCTGAAATATCGTCATGCTCGGCCGTATCAGTGGAAGGTGCGTGGGCTTGATTGGCATAGGGGTGGGCAGGGGCGTAACCTTTCTTATCGGCCTACAACGCAACTTGGTAATTGAAACGAGATACTGAAAGAACACTCACCATATAACCCCCATTACCCGAATACACAGGAGGAGCAGTCTCCTCATATCCACGTCCTCTCACTTCCTCATCTCTTTCCTCCTCAACGCTACTCCCCTCGGCCATCCTCGCACCACCACCAACAGTTCCAACGCCCCTCTCCTCAGCCGCCTCCAACTCTTCAAACTCTTCCTCCTCTTCCATCTCCTCCATTTCTTCTTCGGTGTAACCAGCGCTCCTCACAGCGTGTTCCACAGGTCCCTTCCTATCCACAACATCGCTGGCAACGAGGTACCTAGCGCACAACATGCGGATATCATTCCACCACTCCATCAATTCCTCATGGCTCCTCGCGCGGAACGAGAATGCCTTGGCATCACCTCCACCTCCTAGACTGCCACTACGACTAGAACCTCCAAGCGGGGTGGAAAAGAGACCCTTGAGCGAGCCAGTCTTGCCCGCCGTACCCAATCCATCCCTGCGACCCTCAATATGGAACTTGTGAGAGGGTGATTTAGGCGGCGAGGGTGGACCCAGAGTGCAATTGGGGAGGAAAAGAGAAAAGGTAGGCTGAGTGGACGCCTGAACCTTGGGATCAGAAGTGGCAAACTCATGAAGGAAACCAGCAGGGGTGAGGACAAAGTAAGCCGAGGCCCAGTTACGAGTGAAGCGCTTCTTGCGTTCCAGATGGCCCACGTGGAGGGGTTGGACGCAAGGTTCTTCCATCAGCGGCCAACGAACAGATTCAACGTTGCGAAGGGGAGTTTCGGGGTCAAGGAGACACTCTGTACGAGCAGCAAACTGAATCCATTCCGTTTCGGGATCCAAGTTGGACATGTGAACGGCGACCTGACGGAAAACGGCCTGAGAAGCCGCCGAAGAGCGAGACTGCCATTCATCGAAAGTAGCCCAGGCAGATTGGATAGCACGAACGATACCACCCTCAAAGTGAGCAGAGTTTTGTTGCATCATGATGATGGACTTTTGAAGGAGGTTCTCTTCAAGAACCTGACGCGTAAGCTGGCGGGAGACGGCTTGGTTGACGATGTAGCTAATGGATAATGTAAGAAGAGGTTGAAAACAATGAGGAAAAACATACGGGTCAGATCGTGCCTGTAGGTTCATCGGCGTATTCTTGAACGTCGAGATACCATTAGCCAGCTCCCCCACGAGCTTAGTAGAGTGCTCTCTCTCCTTGGCGACAGATGCGGCGAGTTTGCCCGTGTCATTTTGAACGTTCTGGTAAGGGTCGTGGTAAGGAAGAGAGCGTCATGACAGGGGGTGAAAGTTACCTTGATATGAGCCTTGATCTCTGTAGTCAATCTCTGCAGGTGTTGGACGATAGAGCTGTCTATTGTCCGTCCCAAATCAGCGTGCTGATCTGCGATGACGCGGGTCTTATCGCGAATGTTGTAGTAGATGTCCTGGAACAGTGTCAGCCAACGTGGCAAAGGGGGCAGACAGAAGGGTGAAAAATGTGGGCGCGGGACCGAGAAATGGAGAGAAAGAAACAAGACACGGGTGAAACATGGACGTACCTGGAGACCGCCCTCACCCAAAAACTGGTTACCCGACCTAAAGGGTACTTGAATGACACTCGCGAGCTTAGAAAGCTCTTTCGCCGTGTTATTCTCAATATCTGCAATACCCTAAATCCACAAAACTCAACAAAATGAACCAAAAAAGCAGGAATCCAACGACGACGCACCTCAAAATAAGCACACAACTGCCTCACTATCACCTTCCACGCCACAAATCTCTCAATCAACACATCTGCTGGCCTCAAATCTTGCAAATCAATGTTTTTCTTGATCAAACTCGCATTTCTTGACAACGTAGATGTCCTAGAACGACCAGAGGTCACTGAGTGGGCACTGGCTGAACGCCCTGACCTCGCCGATGCGCGCGACGTGGAACGGTAGATGTTGGATTGGACTGGCGGCGGCGGTGCTTGTTGGTAGGAGTGTTCAGGGAGATTCATAATGATGAGGGGAGGAAGAAAACTGGGGGAATGGAGAGACAAAAACCTCTCAGCTTTTAAACACGTTTGAGGATGATGATGGTTCAGTTCAGCTTGACGTCATGCCTTGTTTGACCTCAACGTTCCAAAAAAACATGACCAAACTTTAAATTGTGGCGGTGCACCTTCCCTCCTTCTCTTCCTCGAAGTACAACTCAAATCCACATTCTTCTTTAATGAAATGAATTTTAATTTTCAGCTTTTTATGATCAAAGATTATCTGTATAACTGGTACGAGCCAATCCCTTCAAAATATTATCACCCCCACCAGCGACGTCATCAGCACCACCAATCACCACTTAGGCTGGGAAACGTGTTCCGCAAACGCCATTCCAAGCGTCAAGTACACGCAGTTTCATATAGATTTTTGGACGTTATTGTTACATTTTTTACTCCAACTCGCATGGATGACTTGAATATGCCCACAACGAAGAGAGAGAATCGAATGGCGTAGCCTGAATGACCTAACACCGTCACTGAATGATTTTGCAGTTCCATTCAAGAGAAAGGCTATAAAACCCCGACTCGGATATACATGTCATTTGGTCTTTGTATTTGAACCACCAATATTATTATCGATCAAATCAACAACGACCTGAGGGGGAAATTCTGGCACCAACACAACAACGTAGCGAGGACTGAAATTGGACTCGAAGGTCGCTCCGCTAGGGACGTCGATGTACATTATTAGCTTATTTGCGATGTGAGTGGAATAACTGTTCTCAGTCCAGGTGTCAACGCCAAATACCATCAACCCTGACGCAAACAGCCAAATACCGGACCCACAATTGAGCTGCATCAAAACAGTGTGTACACTGACATGTCTCGAAAACCGTGAACCACATTGCCATTCCATCCCACTCTCTTCTCACTGAGAGCCACAGTATTAACCCACCTTCACAATTTCAACCTTTCACAAGCGATTTCAAGTCAAGGGTTAACATGGCCCAGTGGCATCGCACGGGTCTCGAAACGCATGCGCATGTATCATTCGAGCTGTACCGGCACCCATCATGCACAAAAACGCACAGTGATACCTTACTTATCAAACTAAAGTTCGCCTACATCATCCCTTATCGAGCATAGGCACAAAAAATGTATCAATCACACCACCAACGGTGCGCAATTCCAAACCGACATCTTCAGTGCATACACCATCCTACTACACCCACTCCATTATAAAAGCAAAGCAAACACCCTCTATCGCTCATCATCACACTCAACTACACTCACAATGAAATTCCAAACTCTTCTCTCCAGCCTCATAACCCTCTCCGTCTTCGTTATCAGCGCTCGCGTAAGCCTCCAATAACGACTAAGACCACCCATATCTAACTTTCTTGAATCCAACAGGCATTCGAATACGACCAATTCGCAGCACGCCAATACCTAGACGACCCCGTCCACCTCTCCGCACGCGACGAATTCATCACAGGTCTCACCACCCGCGAACTCGTCGCAGAGCTCGAAGCACGGCTCGTCAGACGCGACCCACCCGCCACCCCAGGAACCGAAGCCATACCAACAGGTGACGCATCCGCCGCACCCGCATCTGCCGATCCGCAAATGGCAGGAACCAGCCCTCCGGGATCCCCTCCTCCACCACCACCAAATTCACCCGTCATTGGAGGACAACATCTTCACCATAAACTGGCCTCAGTTGCACTTGATCATGTCCACGACAAACTACACGCTGGGCTTGAGAAATCAGCACAACGTCATCACCATCATACTTAATCACAACGGCAAGACCAGCACTCAGGCGGTTGACGGTTCAATCTTCCTTCACTATTTATTCGACTAGTACTCTCTGTTAAACCTTTAGTATATATTCATGAAAGCCGGTCTTTCAAGTTCATCGTGACATTCAGTTACCATCTAAATTTGCGTGAGGCCCAAACTCCAATACTCCGTGTCATCAATGCCCTGCATCCTGATCTTCTGAATACTAAAGATTAAAAATGAACTAAGTTGAAATGGAATGGTGCAAAACCGCCTTTAACTTGCTTCAACTTGAACGTTCATTGTTAGGGCTCTGGGAGGATGATAAGTGTCCAGTTCCAGCGTATTCGACGCACTTTGAGTGGATGCAACACAACTCTGAAAACCTACTCCGGGGTACAGAAAGGTGCGACAAATGATCTGATATCCGTGGGAATTGCAACTGAGGCGACTCAATGATATGAATGCGAATTAAATCAGTGCTCCTAATATACTTAATGTTACAATAGGTATATCAGCATCAGAGCTGTCAACGGCGCATCCACACCCAGCCTCATTAAATATAAGGTTAAAAGCCCATCAAATGATTCCAGCTCATCGTCCACCACCCACAGGCGAGATATCAAGTTGCTATAGGATGTATTTCTTCAGTGCATGCAATGACATCTGTCCGACTTTTTCATCTCTCACAGCGACTCACCCACCATGACCGCACAGCCCCAATTCCTATAATAAAAGCGAATGGAAATTCTCATCAAAGCACCCATACTCACAATGAAGTTAACGTTCCAAGCCCTTCTTTCCACCGTCATCAGTCTTTCTCTCTTCTCCATTCGCGCAGGCGTGAGTTTTACTTATCATTCAACATTTGGCTTACTCATACGTACCATTGCATTAGGCGATGGAATCTGACAACTTCTTGCCGGCACGCGAATACACAGATGATCTCTTCAAGTTCTCCGCACGCGAAGACTTCTTCAGCAGTATTACAACCAGAGAAATCGTCGCCGAACTGGAATCACGCCTTGAAAGGCGTAACGTTGGAGGTGGAACAACAACCGATACCACTGACATTGACTCTGCTTCTGTCGCAGGTCCAGACAGCGCCAAGCCTCCGTCCCACCGACACAGCCACCGTAGGCCATCGCTGAGTGGTGTTGTACACACCGCCTTGGAAGTTGGAAGTCTTGCGCCAGGACCAGTTGGAATAGCCGCTAAAGTGGCTCATACTCTAGTAGGCCCTAGATAAAACGCACTCCAAATAATTGGAACTCAGATGGGGCTTGTCATGATATTCCATCAAAACATTGCCTTTTCGACGCTGGAAACTGAAACTAAGAGGAATACCAATTAAGCAAACATATCATTTGATTGCCCACAGGCAAAGAGAGCTTTAGAATTTAAACCCATCGATGCATTCACCAGCGACTATTAAGCATGCCCAGAATGTATGGGCTACATTGACTTCTACTCAATGAGTTCTATCCCTAAATTTAACTCAATCATAACGTACCCAAGGCTCGCCCAGGACCTCAGTAATCATGAAGACCTTCGGTCGTATTTGTGGTTTATTGTCCGAATTTTTTGTATTCCCGGCTAGGCCTGAACCCTCTCGAATGGCTGAATCTATGTATCAGAACCCCGAGAGGTGCCCTGGCACCTTTAGGTAAGCAAGGTGACCTCGTCGAGGACACCTCTTTTGGGGGTGACGCTTGGTCCTCTCGAGGGTCCTCCGGTCGGTAGACCGTTGTTATTACCATAAATTGAATGAAATGGCCGGTTGAACATTTTCTGAGGGGTTTTGACCATTTTGGATGGAAACCGCACAAAATGAGCGCGTTGGCATGA
>NHTK01005605.1:0-11062 GCA_002938355.1 Panaeolus cyanescens | reverse complement strand
GCCCCCAACGTCTTATGCTCCTCGATGTCTGGCCCCTTATACACAATGCGTCTCTACTACGGTATGAAGCGCTCATTGTCGTTGACGCTCGTTTCAGTACAAACGACAAGTGTGGGCGGCCCGGGCATATTTCTCGTGGTATAAAAGCCTGCCCATGTACAAGCTTCAACTGTACTTCACCTGCCCAGACCGCATCGTTTCATCTCTTTACATCAGTACTTCACGCCTTCCACAAACCCTTCAAACCTCTCGAATATTTCATCCAATTCAATGGAACCAACCTATGTTTTCCCATCTGACGAGGAGGCCCGAGCAGGTCTCACAGCCGCCGCAAACGCGCCACTCTCCTCTCATCCTCTCGCATTCCTGTTGGACGACCCTGTACTCCAGCTCTCACCACTTGATGCAAACATCAACGCCGACGTTGAAATGAGCGCGCCTCTTGAGCGCGTTCAAGAACCCATCACCGAGTATACAATGTGGTATGTCGATGGTAGCCCTGCCCAGCCCACTCCTCAATATAACGGTCAGGAACTGTATCAACCCCAAGTATTCGGCGTTCCTGGTAACAGCAACGTCTACAATAATGGTCAAATGCATGATCCCATGCATATGTACTACGGCAACGGTAACGGTATTGCCCAAGGACAAAGTCAAGCTGTGTTCATCTCTCAACACCAAGGATTTGGCGTGCCCGGTAACAGTAACGTCTACAACAATGGTTCACTGTATGTTTCCACATACTACGGCGATGGTAATTCTCAAGGACAAAGTCAAACTGTGTTTGAGCAGCAAGGGTGGTATACTGGCAACATTGATCCAAACTTGTTCCAAATCCGCAATGAACAACTCGTCACCAGTTACGGTGTACAGCCATTCCTCGCACATCCCGGGTCTCAGGACCAGACGCATCACAGAGGGAGAGTGCAGAACGGAAGAATCGCAAAGCCGTATGCAGGGCCGTCTGTATCTGGACGTGAGCCCCATGCAGCAGCAAGGTCAAGCATGCCAGAAATGATGCCCTCTGCAAGCGCTAGCGTTTCCGGACCATCTATAAGCGCCACAATTCCGCGTAAGGTCAATAGACGCAATACCGCAAATTCGACTACTAGTAGGGCTGTCGAGTCTCCCAGTGCTCATCGATATGGACTTCGAAGCAAAGGTCCCACAGCACCAGAACCCAATGACGATGGTTCTTCGGACAGCTCAGACGATGAATCAGTCCGTGACTCTTTCAAGCCTGACCAGGAGCCTGATGCGGATGATGAGTCGGGGAATGCGTACATTCGCTGTGAGTGGCCTCGTTCTGATGGTAAACCATGCCATAAGATGCTGTGGGTTCGGCTTCCACCCAAAGGTACGAGGCGTGTGGAGGTTAAGGATCGCCAGGGGGCGCCTAATGTGTATAAACATCTTTTGGAGTGCAAGTACCATGAAGATGTGACGTATGAGATGTGGAAGCTGCCGTGTAAGTTTGGGCCGGAGTGTGAGGGGTTGAGTGGAGTGATGAGTTCTGCTGGTATTGGGAGACATGTGACGAGTACGGTGAGCCATCTTCATAGGTGGCTTAGGTATGAGAAGCACGTTGAGAGAAATGAGGCTGGGATGGCGACTGGGCTTATAAGGTTTACGAAGGTCCCGTTGGATATGGATCATGTGGATGAGGACGATGAGGAGTTGTTGAAGAAACATGACGCTGCGAAGGATGTGCTGTATAGTTCTGTTGAAGACGCCGCTTATGAGTTGTAGTTTTCTGATTCCACTGTTGGCGATTATGGGTTTTTCCTTTATTTTTTTTTCTTTTCGTTTATGTCTCTTCTATTATGTATGCATCTTTCTATTTCCACCCATGAGCACACTTGTACCATACCACCACCAATCATTTCCACGGTTCATCACATCTTATGATAGAAAAATAAATCATGATTATCAAAATAAACTATTGTATGGCCTTGGGTCCTTGTTAGAATGTCATTAAAATCCCTAATCTGCTATCGATCTCCAGTAGTTCTGTTTGTGTTTATATGCGGCCGCGGCTCCTCAAAACTAATGTCGAACAGCTGAGCTCCAAAGGATCCAGAGCGCCACATGCTACTGCGAATGGGAGTTTGAACTCGTAGAGCGCCAATTCGTATGACAAACCTTCTGCAATTTTATTAACTCGGCCCCAGGGCGCTTGAGTGTGTATGTTCCGGGGCCGTTGCAAAATTGATTGGTTACACCTGTGCCAACCTCATTACCATTAGTCTTCAACATTACGTCGCCTCATACCATGCATATTCTCTATAATTTACGACACTCTTAACCTTGAGACCCTTGATGTTATGACTTGGCCCTTGGAGGCTCCTTCTCACTCAGCAAATTCACGCAACCTCTCGCAACAGGGACTCGGACCTTTAGGTGTTCAATAAGTAACTAATGTTGAATGTTATTCCTGCACTGTTATACTTTATGAATTAAGTAACTTGGAATCTAAATGCGTGTGTATCTAAGGCTGAATATCCACATGTCCATAAAAGTCGGTCGCAAGTCTACTATCATACCGAGCCATTTTAAGAATTCGATACAAAACCCCACTAAAACGCTCTGGGTGATACCATTTGGGATCGAAACTTTGGTGAATTGGCTTTCGGTCCCCAAACGACTGCCGAAGAGTCACAGTAAATGCGATCTCACTTAAATCTGGAAACCGAATCGATCTCGACTGTTCGGTGGTCGCCAACTCTGCCAAGCGGCGAACGACATTCTCCACGGTTCGTTGAATCTGATCAGCTTCTTCGGGGTTGGAATCGAGATCGATGTACCGCAGATTCAAGTGCATGCGTAAAGTCGTGAGCGATGAGCAACGCAAGGATGATACGAATTCCTCCGGGGACTGGCCTAAAGTATCTCCAGAGTCCCATATGATGTCAAGATGTTTGAGTTCTGGGAGCTCGATGGTGGTGGTAACTGGTGCATTGTCAAGTGGCACGCCGTACAGAGTAAGACCCTCCAGGATTGGTGAATTGTCAAGAAAGAGTCTGAACCTGCTGTCGCCACTGCAGGAGAGGTATAAACGTTTAAGAGACGGGAACAGCCGTTCTTGGACTTGGGTCGAGTCCGCATGTGTTGGCATGTTGGTTGTGTAGTGAATCGAGACTTCAAGAAACTCAAGATCTGGGTATCGGGTTAATAGGGAGAATGGCATTTTACTTCTCTGCACTGCCATTTTCTTCATGGCAGGCATGGGAAGTTGAACGGCGGGGGTACCTCCTTGTTCCGGCGTGGATATGATATCGGTGTCATGCAAATCGAGGAACTTAAGCAAGGGCAAAGATAGGAGGACAATGGAAGGGAAAGAGATACAACGATGCAAGACCAGTTTTGTCAGTGATCCCGCAAAGAGGAATTTCTCGATGACGGATGGAAGACCTGTGACAGTGGAAACTGTAGAAGGCAAGCTCGAGGCTTGACCCGAAAGGAGCAGCGTTGGTCGCGGTCTTGAGTAAAGAGTAAGTGACCGGACATATGGAAGTTCAAGTGTCCTGGTGAGGCTTTCTGCGCTTGGGATGTCCTCGCCGGATGTGAGAATACATCTGAGATTGCGGATGCCCTTTGCAATATAGGGCTCACGCCTCAAAAGGCCCCCAAGTTTGCCCACTATACCGTTCCCTTCCACCAGTGACTCGTGTGTCAACTCGATTTCATTGAAATAGTATGGTCGAGTGAGGTTTCTAAACAGTCGGCACACAAGCGAGAGAGTGATCAGGTGTGGCCTGATGCTTGGAACGCCGCGTAGGAATTGTCTGTCACGCTCATCGTTTAGAATTTCCACGTATTGAGCGATGATCTCTTGAAAGAGTTCAGCGGCGAACACTGGATGTCCGGTTATAGGAGATGTGCTTGACGGCATGATCGATGTGATGGTTCAAATGTAGGGGTGGTTGAGGTCGAACGTCAGAGTACTGTTCAAGAAGCTGAATACACCGCTGTTTATATACGAATGAGGAGGGCCCCTATTTGTGTTTGTTGATTGTCATGCTTTCGGAGGGCGGTGCTCACAGGGCTGAGCCCAGTGATACTCGCCCATTGTGTTCATTCAAATTCGAAATTACATTGTTGGCTGGAACAATGAGTGACCCGGTGACCGCATGAATCACGTATCATTCTAGAACAATTGTGGCCTGAGGCCTCACAATGGCAGGGCGCTTGTGTGATTTGTCCCACAAGCTCGAAGACCGGAGCCCACTTCTCTTCCAACATTGTCCTGACTCACAGATGACCAATTGTTGTGCATGCAACATTGCAACTTCAAGCTTGAGGATTGCATTGTTGTCTGGCAGAATGAGGCTTCGAATGGGAATTCCCATTCTTCTGCGTTGTTCGACAGTAGAGCGCCAGCCTGATCATGAGTATTGAGAATGGTGCTAATTAATATATGGTATATTTAGACGCGTACAGATTCGGGAATACAATAACTTTCAATGAGCGAACAGAAGATCAAGGTTCGAAGTTGGGCACCGTAGACTGTTACCTTTCATTTTTGTCTTTTCATAAGTTTACTGAATGAGATATTTAAGAGTATTATTTATTTTGTAGTCATATGGTATAATGTACGCTGCAAC
Organism: Panaeolus cyanescens; assembly: GCA_002938355.1. Classification (NCBI taxonomy): domain Eukaryota; kingdom Fungi; phylum Basidiomycota; class Agaricomycetes; order Agaricales; genus Panaeolus; species Panaeolus cyanescens. Next base: position 6,458 of record NHTK01005605.1, on the reverse strand, counting down.
GTTAACGTATATATAGATTATAAATGGAAAGATAAAAATACTCCGAGGACCGAGCTGAACTACTAGAGCTCAGGAGCAACGCTGCGCACAGTATTTTACAACACATCCATGGCGGCGTCATCCTTCTGCAGCATCTCCTGATCATCCGAGTCAACAACATCCAGATTCAACGGGTCCTTCGTAAACCTGGTATTTCCAGTTGGCATCCCATGCACATCTGTCACAAGCATGTCGACTGCGTTGGGAGAATGTATGGGTGGTTTAGTGTAGGGCTTGCATACTCGCCCGTTCTGCACTCTCCCACGTCGAACCTGGGCCCGAGGTTGCGGAGTGAACGGATGGGTACGGCTAACGAGTTGAGGGACTTGGAAGCGATGATCATTGACGTTGAACAATTGGTTTTGGCCTTCAAGTTGTGCTTGTGCTTGAGTGTTAACGTCAATATTAATGGTTGGAATGTGCAATTGACCGTTCATAGCAATGTTGTCATTGGCGGGCCCATGGAAGACTTGATACTGGGCCGCCTTAGCATCAATTGTTCGGCCTGCGTCATCTATGTTAACATTGTTCGCAGTCGGACAGCGCACGGGGTCAGTGTAGTCTATGCGCCACTGTGTGGATTCGGTAATGTCCTCTGGAACGCGCTTAGGAGGCGCAGTCATGTCAAGATATTTTTGCAGGTCTGTCTGTGGCTTGGGTAAATTGTCGTTCATTAGGAATGCGAGGGGGTGGGAGGAGAGGGGCGCGTTGGCGGCGGCTGTGAGTCCTGCGCGGGCCTCCTCGTCTGAAGGGAATATGTACGTATAATTTGGTTCCATGGAAGATTTGGGAATTGGGATATGGATTTTAGAGCTTCTGGGTAGATTATTAGAATATGAGGATAGTGGATGGACATGCCTTTATATGCCGCCGCGTCTATAGACTATAAGTAGTAAGTAATAGCGACGCATTGTGGATAAAGGGACACAGCTTGAAAAGGGTGAGCTGTTGCGAGGCCGGGATAAATTGTGCAAAGGGAAGTGTCATTGCTGCGAAGAAAGGGGTCATAGGCTAAGGCTTATCTCTATTATATTATATCATATTATATTATTATATTAAAGAGATGTCATTTGTTCAAGTGTCCCTTTCTTAGATTTTATATTGCTTTGCACTAAACGCCGAAGCGACGCGAGGCGTAGGCCTTGTCATAGTAACAAAATACACGTGTGCATGGCGATGAAGGAGGGCCATAAGCGCGTCCTTTTTGGGGAAAGGCAATACAACATGATGATGTCACATTCGTCTACAGAGACGCTCATTGAGATACTTATGCAGGTACTCCATATACTGTTTCCACGGCCTTTCTTCCGTATTTCCAAGGAATTTATGATCCATCGAAAAATCTATTTATTTGGCGCGTTGTCAGGCGATCATGTAATAAAGATCATTATGATGGTAAATCCTGGTAAATCTCTTCTAAAGAAGCATACCAAGCTCGCATACAGACCATGCACGGTAAGCTATGCATGCCTTCGACCTTAGCCTGAGAGTATGGCGATGCTCAGCTGAGATATATATCCTCTACTTAACTGGCACCCACAACGAGAAATGAACTTAGATTCCCAGTCTTAAATTCGCATTAGCTGATGCGAATGACTTTAGATCGATCTATAATCAAGAAGGTGTGAGCGTTATCATGATGGTCAATCAGACGAGTACTCATCATTACCAATTGAAATGCCAAATTAACAATGCATTCTAACAATAACAAGTAACACATATGTACGAGTAGAAAATAACGACGACTATAATAAGCCATCAACAGAGTTTAGGGTAATTAAAGAGTGAAAAGACGTCTAATGGTCAATATAAAAAAATGAATGAATAAATGAAGTCTGATTGCAGATCAGTAGAGTAAATCTCTTGCTGGGTATCGAGTCGTTTGTCGAAAAATGAAAAGAAAAGACGAGAAGCGTGATGTTGAAAGAAAAAGCAAACGAACCAGCAAACCGCAAAATTACTGCATTGCGCGTAACCCAGCTATCACCTCGTCCAAAGGGATATTCCACTCTCCACTCCAGTTGTGACCACGGACGTGTCGATCGGTGCGGCCGTATTCTGGCGTTTGAACGCTGGGGATGGGCTGAGTTCCTGTTTGAGGATGAGGGTTTGACGCTTCCGCGTTGATAGACGCGAAAGGGGGAATCGATTCGAGTTGAGGGGGTAGTGGTGATTGCTGTTGTTGGTCTGATGATATCCGAGGAGAAGGGGAAGGGGGAATGGCGATCTTGATATTCGTCTGCGAAGGCTGTCGTGATGGTGCTCGTGAACCGGACCTCGAAGCAGGTTGAGAATGTGAATGGAGCGATGTTTGAGAGCGTGAAGGATGGGTGGATGACGGCGATGGCGATGAAGGCTGGAGTTTGAAGCTTGCCAATACCTCGCGTTCGCTGCGTTGCATCTGTGCGCGCCATTCTTGTTCAGCGCTGGCTTGCGAGTACACAGGTTGAACAGTGGGTTTGTGCCATCTGTGTCTATCGTAATCCCGCTCCTTGTCATCCTTGGATCTCTCTTTCTCTCGCTCCTTCTCGCCTACTTCGTCCCCTCCTTCCTTCCTCCCCTTCCCCCTTTTCAACAGATTAGAAAATGATGTAGACCGCTTCAACGTCTTCCCACTCTTCCCTCCCCCTCCAGTCCCCCTATCATACTTTGACACATGAATACTCGGAATCGCAGGAACATCAGGGACCGGAATCGTCAAATTGAGAGTACTCGACGACGCAGAGCCAGACGAAAGTGACATGGGAAGTGTCGTCGACGACCCAGACCGACCAGAATACAATGAAGACGCCAACGTGGGTTGATTCACGTTCCGTGCATGAGGAAGCTTGGCGTATCGTTGCGATGTTAAGAGGCCATCCCTCGACGTCGTCGCCGAAAGCGGGTAACCCAGTAAATCGCCTGCAAGCAGTTTTCGTCGTCGGATAGCCGCCTGTTTCTTCCTCTCTTCTTCGTCAATGTCAATGTCATCGTCGTCACCATCTCCTCGTCGTGCCTTTCCTCCCTCCTCCACCGCTTCACTGTCCTCATGTCCTCCATGTCCATCTAACGATCGCAGAGCACGTTTGAGGTGTATTTCTTTGATCTCGGGTGTCAATGGGACTGCAGGTACGTCATCGTCGTCCATACGCGGCCCTTTGTAGATGTGGGACACTGATCTTGAACGACGGCGCATTTTCAAGTCCTTCGTGGCGGCCTTGAATGGTTTGGGATTAGGAGAAGTAGTTGTCGTGGTAGAACCTGATGATGCGGAAATTGGATGAGGTAGAGGTGATGGGTGGGGCGTGGAGGTGATAGTGGCTGGAAGAGGTGTAGGCAGAGGTGTAGGAAGTGGAGCAGAGTCTACACTTAAAGGCGCGTTTGGACGAGACATTATGGGAGATGATAGGGAGGCAGAACGATAACGCAGAGGACTTTTGGGGGATAGCGGGAGTGGGGGGTCTGGTTGAGGGTTGTGAACCTGAGGTTGTGGTTCGTCGTCTTCTGCTGATGAAGAATACGCAGATGAGGAATAAGAAGATGACGAAGATGAACGTGGGCGTGAGTGAGAGGGTGGTTGAGAGTCTAGGTAAGGATGAAGGTCAAGTTGAGGATTAAAAGACGAGCGAGATGAAGGTTGAAAAGAAGACGCACCAGCAAGATCAGATAACGACGCGGAATGAGATCTGTGCACCGTTGGCATCGCGGTTGTATCGCCGACGATCATCGCACCTCCACTTGCCTTTACGCCGCGACCATCACTCGCACCTTGACTACTACCATCGGAACCCGATACACGAGGATTTACATTTGCGTCTTCGCCAGTTAAGTTGCCGGATTTTGTAGCCGCGTCCTCGCCTTTGTTGATAACACCACCTGCACACCCGCCTCCACCATGCCCAGCATCACTCGCACTACCATAAACCCTCGCCACGCCTGTAGACTTTGGAACCACAACAATAGGTGAAGGGACGTGCCTAATCTTCGCCTTCAACTCCGCCCTTACAATATCCTGAGCCGAGACGACAGGGCGCGGTGGTGGTGGTTTTGATTTCGTCAATTTCCTCGTCAAACCCGACTTTGGACTCTTTGACGTGCTGGATGTCGCAAAACTAGATCCTGACGACGATGGGGGAGGGATTAATTCCCAAGGCGCGATCCGTGCGTGTTCTGTGGGTGATGAGAGCGAGTCCAGCCGTGGTGGACGATCGTGAACCAGTCCTTCCTTTACTTCCTTGCCTTTTGCCTTTTCCTTTCCAGCATCACTCGCAGCTCTGACTCTACCACCAGCTTTAGTGTGACGAGTTGTGTCTCCCACCCTTTCACCCACACCTTCACGGATAACGCTACCGACTCCAGCAACACCCAACGTTCTCTCCAGCTTTTCCATCCTCCGCTTCCTCAACTCTTCAGGTGGCGGCGTTATGGGTATACTCGGCGTCAGAGGGCTAACTGGAAGACTTGACAGGCTTGCTCTCGCACTCGTGGATGTTAGTGGTGAAGAGGGAGAATTTGAAGGGAGGGGTAAGGAGGAAGACGAGGAAGATGGAGACACGATTGGACCGACGAGCAGGCTTGATCTTCTGGGTGGTCTGATAGCGGGAGGAACGTGCCCTTTTGGACGCGCTACAAAGGAAACACGGGATGGGGAGGGGGAGGGTGGAAGGGATTGCCTGTGAGAATGTAATGGTAGTGACGACGACGAGGAAGAGTTTGAGGTCGAGATGATTGGAGAGGGAAGGGGAGAGTCAAATGTTCGTGCAAGAGGTGAATAGGTTTGCGTGTAGTAAAAACTTATACTGAACGCAGGTGAGATTGGGGTAAGTTCAGGAAGCTGAACCGCACTCGTCGTTTCTGTGGTGGTGGTAGACACGAAAGAACGCGTATCAGAGGTCGACGGTGCTGTCGTGGTAGTGGTGGTGGTGAGATGTTCCCCTTCTTGTATGTCACACAGATCACCAGACGCGGAGCCGGAAGAAAAAGAAGCAGAGGGGGAAATGGAACATGAAGGATTGGCGTCGTTGCTCTTCGCGACCAGAGGCCGAGGAAGAGGCGTCGTGGGTGGAATATGGGGATAACTTGAAATTGCGGTTGTAGGTGGGGTCCCGGAAGCAGACTGGGCGTTTGGTGCACTCCTATTGATATCACGCGCGGATGGTGTATCCATTGAAGTAGACCTTCTGGTATGAAGAGGTCGTGAAACGCTGATGCTTGAATTGCAGAGAGGGTGATCCCTGCTTGGGCGGGGTGAGGCGGAAGAAATTTGAGAGCTAGCAGCGAGGTCTTGGATCTGCGGGTGCCCGGACTGATTTGGCGAATACCTCTTGCGGCGAAGTTTTTGGGGACGCTGGTATTGCGTTGACGACGCGTCGTCCAATGTGGTTATAGGGAGAGCGTGGTCAAAATTGTGATGGTCTGTGGGTCCATCACGTTGGAATCGGTTACGAAGATCGGGTGTGCTCAGTGAGAGCTTTACACTGTTTTTCAAATTGAATCCTTAGAATACGGTCAAGTTATATGAGATGAGATGAACGCACCTGTGGCGTTTTGTAGATGCTCTGCGTTGAACCATCAGTATTAGGTGGTTGAAATGAACGCGGTAAATTGATGGAAAACTCGAGAATAAAAAAGTAAAAGGAGTGTGAATAAGCAGCAGAACCAATCGCAGGCCTGCTGCTTCAAAAAATTGTAAACGTAAAGCGCGAAAAAAGAAAAGAAAAACAAGGAGCGGCGGTGGGGTCAGCCTTGTCCCCAACAGAAAGAAACAATGGTGGTGGGAAGAGAAGTGGGAGGTTCAAAAATTCAACAGTCTTGCGTCTTGACAAGTCGTGAATTTGATTCTCAAAGCCCTCGCCATCATCATCAGCCGTATTGCGGACGCCACCCACGATATGTCAAGTCAGGAGGCCGCCACATCTCTCAGACTGCCTGGGTTTGACAGCGCACACGGCGCAGAGGCGGTATATTTGTCCGCCGGTCGATTATCTGTAGGTAAATTGAAATTTAATTTTGATGTGATTGGCTGATGAACTCGCCCTCCGTTCCGTACCGGAGCTTTTTATGCCTATGTTGGAATTTCGATTCACAGGTGTTGGAGCACGCGTCGTTTGTCTTGGTTGCTAGGGATCTTGAGCATTTTGTCAACATAAACACACATGTTGGCAGAAATAAACGTCAGACTTGCACTAGAATGCTGAAAGTTTTTCAGAATTCATATCTTTTTGGCGTTTTCTTGGAGAATTGTGAATGGACGAAGTTGGGCTTAGCATGATGGCGAGAGGATAAGAATTGCATATTCCTCATCGGTCGCCGGAACTTGCAATTTCAAAGTCCGCTTGGTTACCGAATGTCCCCTTCTGGGAAGCTAGCCCCTATTCGGACGCCGATCTCTCCAGCAGTGTTGTTCGGGTCGCCGACTTTGTCGGGATTGTCGGCTGCTA
>NHTK01005604.1:0-11049 GCA_002938355.1 Panaeolus cyanescens | reverse complement strand
TCTAGAATACGACGATATGTAAGAGAAGAGAAACGAACTCTTACAGACAACCTTGTTGAATCTGCTGGCAGAGGCAACGTTCGGGTTATCGTAGCTGGAGCAGCGATACCCTGTCTCTTTGGAGTCGAGGCAGAACTTGATGCAGCAGGCATCGCCCGGAGCAGAGAACCACTTGTATGATTTGGCGGTGAAGCCGAGCCTGTGGGTGCCGGTGTAGCCAGTCTGGAATCGTGTCCCTTGGTAGTTGGTGTTGCCCCAGGCATTGATGTAGAATGCGTTGGCACCCGACGCAGCAGCGACGACGGCGAGAAAAGAGGCGACCTTAACCATGGCTAGAAAATACGAAGACTTCGTAAGTTTTTGAGGTAATAGAGCCGCAGAAAATCATTAAAAAAGAAGATGCTCTGAGTTTTCCTACTCACTGATGTGTATAGGAGGGAAAGTTCGAAGGTCGAAGAGGTGAAAGCAGACGGAGCTGAGGATTCCGAGAGACGATTGTCCGCCCTTTTATGCACCGTTGGCCACCTTCCAAGGAATGGTGTAATATCTAAGCCGTGCCTCTCAGGCAGGTACAAGACCTTACAAGACTCGGATTGGGTTTCAACAGCCGCTTAGGCGGATGATCACAATTTCGATAAGTTACTATGTGCGTTCGGACGCATCTTTTGACGAGGTTTTGCCGTCTCACGAAAGTCCAGATCATAAGCTCTTATTTATTCTCACATTTACTGGGAGCGACGCGTTATAATTCCTCTGAAATTTAATCCATGATCACTCACCAAGATATGTATCTACACGTATGTACAGTGAGATCGAAAGGCAAGTTCTCACAAATCCACTCAATTCTATATTTGACTTTGAAACTAACTTGAGGACCGGGTAACTTCGATTGCAAAGGTGATACATACACGGCAATTTGGCAAGTCGAGATCATCGTCCTGTGAGAACAGAAAAGCTGATGCGCTGACCGGACATCATTAGAGTTAAGCGACTTACCGTTCGTGTGTAGTTATACCGCCTACTCAACTCACTGCTGAAAAGCTTCATAATATTTCATAATTTTTCGGAAAATTAGCGAGGCACTTGGTAAAACAACCAAATACCAAGACTGCTAAGCTATTTTTCGATAGCCTTCCATGTGCTACGTATACACATGATAAAATCCAGTGCGTAGAGCTGGCTAGCCTCGACGATGAACAACGAGACTCCGAAAGCGATGGGAAATTAAGCTTAATTAAGGGGTACTCCTCTGCGATACCATGAGGGATGTGGCTTACTTCTGTAAGCGCTGAAATTGATGTCGATATGTAAAAGAGTGAAGACACTTAGACAGGTCAACGTTAACTAGGCGCGATTATGGTTCTCTGTCGGGCTCCGTATCCACGCGTTCATTTAAGTGTAACTTAAAAATTGGACTTGTCTTTACTAAGCCCTTGGTCAAGATATATTCAAGATTTCTTCAGGATATCGTGGCTGAATTTCTATCACCTTTTTTCATGACTGCAGCCAGAGCAGTGAGAGCATCTTCGAAGGGTCAGCGGCAGATTCCGAATGTGCTTGATTACCGTAACACATTCAAGTTTCCATTTCATCTTCATCACCATTTATGGGTCCTTTCAATATTTTCGTTTTCTGATTTTTTTTGTCTCTAATTATGAAGAATATTCAGAAGTCATACTGGACAGAAATCATCAAACGCAGAAAGGCGAGTCGCGCCATCAATCCACAAAAGCGAATCAACAAGTCATTGGCAACAGCCGCCCGCCTTGCCCCATTCGAACACCGCAAGTTGGTCAAAAACAAGTCAGGGAGCGCTAGGGATATGATGTCTGCAGAGCGGACCTTGCTGGCCTATTATTCTACCGCTATAACAATGGCGACAACTGGCTCAGCTCTCATTCGGCTCTTCACTACCACCCGACACAATTCCGCCCTCCTTCCCGAAAAACCCCCTTTAGTCTTTGACAGGTTTCAGAGTGCGGCGTGGCCCGTGGGACTGTCCCTCATAGTTTTAGCTCTGATTGTTCTGGTCTCCGGTAAAAAATGCCTCTTATTGTGCTCTGTAATATTTCTGCTCTGATGCATGCATACAAACCAGGTTCCGTGCGGTACTTTCGCATTGTGCATTACCTGTGTCGAAAAAAGCATCACACACCAACAGTTTTGGCATTCTTTGTATCTACCGTTCTGCTTGGCCTTTTACTTACACTTCTGGGCTACGGCGCGGATTAAAAACATGAAGTTTATTGTACCTGAATGTGTAGACTTGCAATTATGTGATATCGACCTTAATCGGCGTATTTACGCTTTTGACCGCAATATAAGAAGCTACTCGTGCTTTGCTTTTAAATAATAAAGATATCTGTAGCCTTCGCAGAATTTTCCGACTTGCCATACCCTCTACAATTTCTTCCCATTTTCTCAAATCATTACGACGCGCTCCCATTGACGCGACGAGGAGCGTAGAGCTGAACGCGGTGGCGTGACCCCTTAATTTCCAAAAGCGGAAACGTCTAGAAGTGGCACATCTCCCTATCTTTCGTCCATCTTATCTCATACAACCACCGATAACCCCAAAACTCCCAAAGTTTCTTTTGAACCGCTACCACATTCTCTTCCAATCATTTAATCCTCACAATAAATTATGACTGAAGTAAAGAACAAGGTTTGCCTCATGTGAGTCCTTGGATTTGTTGCCAGGTTGAAGTCGTTGGTTGATTCGGGAATTTCGGATGATCTAGCGTTCATGATGGTTGGGGTATTGCGACTGTGCCCGGACAGAAGGGCGACGCCATTGAGGCAGCAGATACTGAAAATATGGATAGCATCGCTGAAAAGCATGCAGCGCGCACTCTTCTTGCGAGTGGTACCGCTGTTGGTCTGAACGAAGGACTGATGGGAAATTCAGAAGTTGGGTACGTCATTCTTTTTTAAGATATAAAAGTGGGCAAAATGGGTTCTGAAGTCTTTCGTTATATTCAAAGGCATCTTAATGTTGGAGCAGGAAGGATTGTCTGGCAAGATATCGTCAGGATTGATATGTCGATTAAGAAGAAGCAGTTCCACAAAAACGACGCTATCCTCGCCAGCTGCAAGCGGGCCAAGGAGGGAACCGGAAGACTTCACTTGCTTGGTTTGGTACAAACCTTATCATTTATTACCCTATCTATATATATCTAATGATTTTTTCAGGTATCTGATGGTGGTGTACACTCCCACATCAACCACCTATTTGCTCTGCTGGAGACAGCAAAGGAGCAGGGAGTACCACACACCTACGTCCATTTCTTGGGAGATGGACGCGACACTGCCCCTCGCTCAGCCGCCAAGTACGCTCAAGAACTTCTCGACTTTATCAAGAAACTCGGATATGGTGAAATCGCCACTGTTGTAGGACGATACTACGCTATGGATCGTGACAAGCGTTGGGAGCGAGTTAAAATCGCCATCGAGGGACTTGTTGATGGAGTGGGCGAGAAGGTCGAGGGTGGGCAGGAGGGTGTCGTAAAGGCCATTGAGGGAAATTACGAGAAAGATGTCACTGACGAGTTTTTGAAACCCATCATCGTGAATGGTGATGAAGGTCGTATCAAAGGTAAGTAACTAGTTCAAAGGCGAATTAATGACCATCAAAATGACTTGTTCATAGATGGCGATACTCTCTTCTTCTTCAACTATAGGTCAGACCGCATGAGAGAGATCTCAGCTCTGTTTGGCCTACCAGACAAGCCAATCGAAGTCAATATCCCCAAGGATTTGGTTCGTTCATCTTCATCGTACTCCCATCTTTTCACCAATCTTTGTTGTAGGATATTACCACAATGTCCAGGTACAACGCTGAATTCCCATTCTCTGTCTCCTTCCCCCCACAGGCCATGACCAACGTCCTTGCAGAGTGGCTCGCCAAGAAAAACGTCAAACAAGCGCATATTGCTGGTACGTTCGATGCTTTTCTATGTGCTTTATCTAACACATCTTCCTTAGAAACTGAAAAGTATGCTCATGTTACGTTCTTCTTCAACGGTGGTGTGGAGAAACAATTTGAGCAAGAGACGAGGTACATGATCCCGTCTCCCAAGGTCGCCACATACGACAAGGACCCCGGAATGAGCGCTCAAGGCGTTGCTGACAAGGTTGCTGAAGTTCTCGAAAGCGGAACCGAGGACTTCGTTATGTGCAATTTCGCACCTCCTGATATGGTTTGTTTTGTTGTCATTTATCTGTTGAATGTTGCTAACAACGTCTCCCTATTGCAGGTTGGGCATACTGGTGTTTATGAAGCCGCAGTCGAGGCTGTCACTAAGACTGATAAAGCGGTCGGAACCATCTACCGCGCCTGCCAGAAGCACGGCTATGTTCTTCTTATCACTGCTGATCACGGTAATGCGGAGCAAATGATCAACCAGGAGACTGGCAACCCCCATACGGCTCACACCACGAACCCCGTTCCATTCTATATGGCCGGTGTTGGTGAGAATAATGGTGGACTCCACTTCAAGGAGGATAAACCCAAAGAGAAGAAGGAAGGAGATGACGAAGAGGAGGAAGATCCTCCTGCACTGTGCGATGTTGCGCCTACCGTATTGGATATCATGGTGCGTTTTTGTGTTCTTTGAATGATTCGAACAAAGATACTGACGTCATGATAGGGTCTGCCGATCCCCGAAGAAATGACTGGAAGATCATTGCTCGCCCACTAAATTTAAAGTAAAGTACACTGAGAGTAAGAGAAATGTAATTGTAAACTAGAACCGTAAATGACTATAGGCCAACATAGAAGGGTATCGTTGATATCAAACGTTCGAAATCACCACAACCAGAACATAACGAAGATGAAAACAAAAAGGAAGATTATGAAAGAGAGCGAAAGGTTCAGTCTAAGCAGTGCCGTCTTACAAACTAGTACCTCGACTTCGAGGAGACCTTCCTGTTCCGAAGAATCCCCAACCGAAGCCACTTTTCCGCTGAGCCCCTGGTGCAGTGGGTGCAGCACTCGGAACAGAACCGCTATTGCCTGCCCCATAAGGAGCCTGGTATGCAGTACTTGCAGTTGGTGCAACTCCAGATGCAGCAAGGCCGTGACTCGTACCAACGCCATAGGATGGGACCGGATGACCTGGTGGGGCCAGAGTGACCTTGACTGGGGTCGTATGTGCCACGCCTGCGGATCGAGGTGACGTCGATGGAGCGCCGGCGAGAGGTTGGGGAACGGTCAGCTTGCGCGGCCGCGTGCCGGATGGGGGCATTCGGGGAATTTGCTGGGGGGATCGTCGTCTGGATGATGTCGTTGCAGGTATTGATGGTTGTACAGGTTGTATGACTGCATCTTGGAGTGCTGGGTGGTGAGTTGACCGGGCTGTGGTTGCAGTATGATTTACTGGAACGGTTGTGCTTGGAACAGCATTGGTGGCTGGCTGATATGGATCACCGATGTTAATGGTCGTTGTAGGTTGCACAGGTGCAGTGGGTTGAGGTATGCTCGATGTTGTGCCAAGTGTTTTAGATGTTGGAGGACCGACGGTTGTTTTGGGTTCCTGGGGGGTGGCGTTAGAGAAATGACATCTGAAAAGTATTGGTGTAGGCGCCTACAGACCATTACGGAGACTGAGTGACCTACCGGTGGAACAACAATCCAACCTCCTCTTCCTCCGTCGACTGGCACAACCATGGGCTGCCTTCCGTTAGAAGGTACCATAGTTGGCCCTTGCACAGTGGAAGTTGCTCGAGCACGAGCGGCGCCGTGCAATGCATCACCGTGTAATGGTATTGGGACATAGGATCCTGATTGATAGTGGTAATACACGGGTGCATGTCTTCCACTACCATGACGAGACGAGAAATAGTCATCTACCGAGCGCGACCTTCGTCGTTCAAACGCAGGGCGCGATCGATGGCTAGAAGAGTGATGGCCATGGTCCGACGATCTGTAATGGTGATGATGATGATGGTGTCCATCACTTCTTAAACGATCGTCGTCGTAGTCGCGTGTATGATGATCACGATGGTAAGAAGGCGAGTCGGATTCGCGTCTTCTGTGCGTCGAGTGATGGCGCGTCGAATGCCTTGATCGGTCGCGGTGTCGATCACTTCGTGAATGATCTTCGTACGCATCGTCGTGATGGCGTGAGCGCGAGCGATGGCGAGGAGGTGAATATGATTCGCGCTCTCTGTATCCTCTGTCGTGGTCTCGAGGATATTCATAACGATCGCGGTCATACCTAGACGAATGGTGACGGTCATCGTAGTGTCCACCGCTGCGGCTGCTTGTAGGAGGAAGCATTCGAGGACCGTGCCCATCTAATTCTCGGTCTTCATGACGGGACCTGTGGAGGTGCATGTTTATCGATAGTATGATACAAGGTATGGGAGCAGGAATGAGAAATTCTGGTGCGCTTTAAATCACCTCCTCAATGTTGGTTCGGATGCGAAAGTACTGGTTGCAGACCGTTGTCGTCATTGGCGTCCCTTGAATTCCCATTCAGCCAGCTTATGAGTTCGCTCCTCTCCTATTGAAATTGAGTACTGATAAGCACACGTTGCATGGATTGAACTAGTATAGACACTTTACCTGCGAGGTAAGTGAGTGGAGCTCTCCATGATGATGAGATCATTCGGGAGTATTACAGTGAAGGAGCAATCTGACGACTAACGTCTTTGAAAGGAGACAGGTGTCGGTAGAGATAAGTCGAGCTAGCCAGTTTTGTGCCCACAAGACTGATCCAGCGCCTGTTCATGTTGTACGAAGGCCAAGTTGATCATGATGGTAACACGTTAAGCTTTGAGTCAGTAACAGTGGCAAATGCCAAAGGGTCAGCGCGTGAGAAACATGACTTGATGACAAATATGCCGAACTTTCTGCCGGGGCCCGCTAACCATTCCTCTCACCATCACCAACACCAGTTCAACTGAACTACCTCACCACAAATCAGCACTGATCTTTTTTCTTGTGATTGAAAAATTGGGATAGAGCTACATTGAATGTATGGCCTTTTTTATGATATCTACTGATAGGTAGGTTCCTCACCCAGAAACAGAGGTTTCCATGTCATTGCCACAAAAGCTCCTCATATCAGGCGGGTATGTTAATTTCATAACGAACAATGTTGTGGGCCTTGGTGGTGGTGGTAAGTCACTATTTTACCCTTATGTCTTCAAACTTTTCGACCTCATGGATATTAAACCTTCATAGAAAAGAAACTCCAGGACTCCATCCTTAACCAGGCGATGTCTGTCAATCACCTTCCGCAGCCATGCTGCCCTGGTACAAGAACAGATGTGCTGAAGCAGCTCCTGCGTTGGATTGACGGAAATGACCCTACCCAAAAGGCTCTATGGCTTTTAGGGGGAGCAGCCTCTGGCAAGAGTGCTATTGCACGGACGATAATTGAATTGTGCGCCAATAATACCTCTCTCAAAGGAGCCATCGTCTTTTTGTTTCCTCGTGCGTCACAACACACATGGGGACATCTTGTGCCCACGATTGCCTGCCAAATAGCAGCCTATATCCCTAAATATTTGGAGATATTGCAACAGATTGCTCACAGCACTCTACGTGGTATTGTCGACATGCCTGTTCAAGAGCAGATCCAGCGGCTAATCTCAGGCCCACTCTCTGACATCCTGTCATCTGACCAGCTTCCTTCACTTCCACGTCTTATTATCATAGACGGTTTGGATGAATTGAGCATTCCAGACGCCAGTTTTCGTGCCGGCCCCGACCACGGCCAGCAACACGTTGACATCATCACCATGCTTCTGACGCTCACCCAGCAAAGCTGGTTCCCGTTTCAGCTTCTTATTACTAGCCGACATCCGTCCTGGTTAAACAATGCTAGGTTGACCAGTGGTCTGTTTTCTTCTCCCAATTTGAACACAATCATTCTGGAAGACTTTGATGCCCGTCGTGACATCCGAACATTCTTTGAGGCGATGATTCAGTCCATGAAAGCAGCAGAAGGACCCCAAATCTTTTCTCAAAAAGGACAGAGCGACTGGGACGGGACATTTGACACACTTGTGGCGCGGACAGGCGGGCACTTTGGGCACGCGGCCTCGTTTCACCATTTCATGAACTCTAGCAGCATAACCACCTTGCCTGACCAGCGACTTCAGGCACTTTTGAATTTCCCTCATCACCGAATCTCTCATTCTAACCTCGAGGGGAATCCGTTTCGAGATGTTGATGCCCTATTTGCTTCCATTCTCAAAGCATCTCGCTTCAAGACCGACATGGTCGTCCTGCTGTTTGCCTATTACATCCTCCCACATTCGCCGCGGAGGAACGGCCAGAGACTGACAATAAATGAAATCGAACAGTTTCACAACTTTCGTTGTAAATCTCTCCTTCAGGGACTGCTCCCGTTGGTGAAGATCGTGGATGGTCGAATCGAATTGCTGTACCCCTGCATTGCAGAGTACCTGCTGGACAAGAGCCGTTCAGAAGAGTTTCATGTCGACCCAGGGACACAGTATTCTAACATGGCTATGACGTCTCTGCGTCATATTTCTTGTTCCAAGGTTACCGCTGCAGGTAAAGGCGCTGTTTTCACTTCAAGCTCATCGTTTCAAAGAAATTGACGATGATTCTGCAACAGGTACTCCGCACATCAAGGACAGCGTGTACGCGCTGGCTTGCGAATCGCTGAAGAACTTAATCAACCACGCTTCCCTATCACGCCTATCGGAAGCCTTCGAGTCCATTGATCTTTCTCATATGCAAAGATCCAGGCCCACAGGCCTAGACACGCTTTTTGCCTTTGACACACTCCTTTCGTGTGCGGTACGCTATTGATCATACACCTCTTGTAATGGCTTTATAACTCAGATATCTCGAACGGTAGGGCCATTTCTCTGCACAAACGACCACAACGAAGTTGGACAACTTTATTTATCGACAATACGACAAATATATCTCTTCCACCCGGCTGGCCGCAGGAGTAGATATGGTTTTGTGCTCAGAGTTTATCGAACGCTCAGGGGTCACCGATCACAATCTTATACTGCGCGTAATTTTACCGGAAGATACACAAGAATATCAGTACGACTCAACGCACTTGAAGCTACGACAACTTCTCCTTTTCGGTCGAAGATGTTTCCCGAAATACTTGGCGTTTGTCAGGCGCTCCTTCAGGCGCTTGATGCTACAACGCTCGAACATATCTGGCCAGGCTCAGTCATACACGGAACTCTCGATAGATGGTGCAGTACATACACGCCACGCACAGCTTTTGATCGACCATATCAGCAGATTACGGTGCGTACCTTTAATTTAGTGACCAGGGGCTCGTGGAAATCTCATTTTTCGATAATATATTTAGCCCACACGTCCAGCACCAGATCCAGAGCGATAGCAGTCTCGTCGCATACTGTCTCAGGTGCCTCCCCGCCGTTCTCTCGAAAGCCGAGCACACGGAGAAACTCTTTATGACTTTGAAACCTGAAAATCGGCCTTGGAAAGGCCTGTCGCCAGCTGCATTTCCCCCCAACATCGTTCAAACAGTTGATGCAGCGGCAGACCTGTATATCCGTCAACGCTGTTGAAGCATGCTCCCCCTGTACGACAACGCGTTGAGGGAAGACGGATCTTTTCTTTTCCGATTGCAGTGCATTTGTCGCAGCCGTAGATCTTGTCATCATTGGTTCAAGTAGGTTGCTATCCTGAAGTTATCACACGGCAGGTTTACATTTATTTCTAATTTAGGAGAATTATTTGTTTGTGAGGAGTAGTAGCATACGAAACCGAGGTAGTGGCTGCCTCATGTTGAGCACATGTTTGGTACTTATTCATGTATCAACTCAAGAAGTTCCCCTCATATTTCATTTTTATCCTCTTTATTCGTCTGCAATGCCATCTTCAAGCACCCGTCATCTCCCTGTACCTTCCATAATATCAGCCGAAGATATCCAGGATAAAAAGATCGAAACAAGGGACACAATCATAGCGTAAGCACCTTTCAGTTTTTGCCATAATCATAGTTGAACGACGTTCCCTCTCAGATTCCTAGGACCAACTGGCTCTGGAAAGAGTCACGTAAGTAGACCGCTCGTGCTGACTTTCAATTTTGAGCTCACTTCTTCGACGCATTTCCGCTTGATAGCTGGTCGACACATTGTCTGGTCAACCCAATCAACGTGCGGGTGAACAACTTGAATCCAAGACGCAGAACGTAAGGGCAACCAGAGTACGGTATATCGACGAAGATGGCAGCAGTGAGCGCACTATCGTGCTGGTTGATACCCCTGGCTTCGACGACACTCACAGATCGGACATGGAGATCCTGAAACTTATCGCTGAATGGCTCAAAAAGACGTAGGTAATTTTCTTGATCTCAGGCGATACTTTTGTTAAATAGTGCCATTCCACTGCTTTCAGATACAAAGCAAAGATAAAGCTCAGCGGAATCGTATACACACATCGGATCACGGACAATAGGATGAGTGGGTCGCCTCACCGCAACCTCCGAATGTTCAAGGAGCTTTGTGGGGACGACGCCGCAAAACGCGTGGTCTTTTCTACGACGATGTGGGATAGATTGACGGAAACGGGTCGGGTGACTGCAGAAGAAAGAGAGAAAGAGCTCCGAAATGCATTCTGGAAGGTAAGCACCACACTGGAATCTTGTCGTCAATCAAGATCCCAGACTTTTCAGATGTACGCACGCTCAATTTTTGTTCTTAGCCGATGATTAGACTGGGGTCAACATGCGCTCGGTTTTCAAATAACCCAGAATCAGCCTGGAACATAATTCGGGATATGATTCCTAAAGATGGTCAGGGAACGTTGATTCAAAAAGAGATGGTCGACAAGCACATGAATGTCAAGGAAACAAAGGCAGGCATTGCGCTACTACAGGGTTTGGAAGAGGTCTTACAAGAACAACAAGCAATCCTGGGACAGCTTGAAACCACGTCACGAAGACACCCAAGCCAGTCAGGGCTTGACGAACAGGTTCAGCAAATGCGACAAACCATCGAGAATACTACGGCTGATATAAAGCAGCTGAGATTGCCGCTTTCTCGCAGGATCGTTCGCATCTTTTTATGCGGAAT
>NHTK01005603.1:0-11030 GCA_002938355.1 Panaeolus cyanescens | reverse complement strand
AATCGCTGGGCTATTAGCCCAGTGATTGACAAGATTTTGCGCAGATTTGCTGGGCTATTAGCCCAGCGGTCAACAAGATTTTGAGCAAAATCGCTGGGCTATTAGCCCAGCGGTCAACAAGATTTTGAATAGAATCGCTGGGCTAATGGCCCAGTGCACACTAAGATCGAGAATAAGATCGCTGGGCTATTAGCCTGATTATTGTCCAAGATCTTGATAGGTTTCGCAATGGGCAAGTTGCCTAAAGATCTTGTCACAGGCAAGCCAGGCAAATGTACAGCCCTCCCTACAGGCTGTAGCCTATTTTCCGGCAAGATCTTGACAGCCACTAGTGTAGATTTAAATAGCAGATAAAATGATTTTAAACATCCTCATCCATTCCTCCGGACCAATTCACCTTATCGATCTCGTACTCGTCACCATCATCATCCTCGTCACCTTCATCATCCTCGTCACCTTCTTCATCCTTGCCTCCCACATCATCGTCCTGCTTCTTTGCTGGCAATTCATCATCGGCGGTATTCGGATTCGCGTTTGGCATTGAAGCTGTTGATGTTGCAGACCCAGAATCTTGAAGAGGAGCAGTCCAAAGGCTTTTGAATCGCACATGAAGATCACGCTGGATCTTCGCTTGTTTGATTGAGTAAGCCTGTAGTCCTTCTCTCAATGCCTTATCTTGCACGGATTGACGTCGTGTACCCTGGGCCTTCCACCACTTCTCTCTCCACTCAAGGAACAATAATGATCTTCTCATCTCCTCACGAAGCAGCTCCACCTCCTCTGTGGCACGTTGAGCACGAGCTCGACTTTTCGACCACTCGACACGCAGCAAACTGTCAGCTTCATCTTCATCTCCGTTTGTCTCCTTGTCATCGCCCTCCTTTCTCTTTCTTCCCTTCTCTGCGTCGCCCTCCTTTCCCTTTTTTCCCTTATCCGTTGCCATAACATCACCACCGTCAACGTCATCACCGCCACTTTCTGTATCCGCCAACTTTGCAGATGTTGTCCAAATCCACGATAACTCTAATCGGGTTGCACCAGTGCCGTCACGCTTTTCTCGAACCTGCTCCTCCAAACTAAAGTCATCCGTCTCCAACTCCCCTGTTTGCCCCCCTTGTTCAACAACACCATCCTCAAGCGTTCCCAATCGGCCCACCCGTGATTTCGCTTTTGGTTGCTGATATGTTCGGATGTCGGCATCATTCAGAACTCGGTAAGTTTTCTCCCAATCACCTGGTCCCGAAAGTACGAGCTTGGCAGCGCGCGCAGCTCTGTACTTGAGGGCTGCCGCCCTCGCACGTTCGTGCACACGGTCAATTATAGCCCGTGACCGTGTTCCTTCACGTTGGCCACGTACGTTCTTTGCGGCGAAGGACTTGAGGCGCTGCTTGATTTTCAGGATGTGCCTCAGTGATGTGAGAG
The DNA here is from genome assembly GCA_002938355.1 of Panaeolus cyanescens. Taxonomy (NCBI): domain Eukaryota; kingdom Fungi; phylum Basidiomycota; class Agaricomycetes; order Agaricales; genus Panaeolus; species Panaeolus cyanescens. The sequence continues at coordinate 9,608 of NHTK01005603.1, read as the reverse complement.
CACCACTACACTGCGAGGTGCGTAGACGCTCCTCATAGCCTATCACATCTTCGTTACACACAGACTTTCTACCCTCGGGCGATGCGATACGTGACGGTAGCCAGATTACGTGGTCCTCCGGGTAAGTTGCCGTTTCAAAAGGACCATGCTCTAACTGATATTGCAGCAATCCAGGCATGTAGATGGGCAGAAGAACCTCCCATGTCCGGATCCTAGTGCGCAACTGATTCCGCTGCTCGATGAGACCGCCTTCGGCCCGTGCTTGGCCTTCTGGTGTTGTCTTGGCAAGTCGTTTGATTTTTCGTCTGCAAGAAGTGTTAGAATTACCGTATAATATATTAAATGAAATACTTTACTGTGTCTCCTCTATCTCCAGTGCTAGAATGACAAAGTTTCCTGGACTCGTTGAATACTGCGTAGCACTTGAGGCATTTCTTGCAGCATTTTCGTCCTCCTTAGCAATGTCGCGACGGACCTCGGCTTCCGTGATGCCTGATCATATGTCATTTGTTATCAGTCAACAAATATGGGAAAAGCGGGAACCCTTACCAACGTCCTCTGACTCATACGGATTCTCTACTGTCTTGGGGTATGGCGCACTGTCCCAAGCCTCACAAATACGCTCCCATGAGTTGACCACTGCCTTACTGAGGCTCTCAGTCAGACCACGGTGAGCTTCAACCTGCAGATTGCGCTCTGCAACTGCCGCTCTGTACCTTCGGGTGAGGGTTTTGCCCATTCTGATGTACTTCCACCAATTCCACGTATTGAAGTTATCATCGATGACGCCATGGCGGCCGCCCGGGCCCTGTGTCTTTGTCGAGTTTCCCAGACCGTTGTGGAACGCCCAGAAACGTTCAGGCACCTCAAAATCAGACAATCCAACCCCGATCATGTAGTTCAACGAGAACTGTTGATGGTTCTTGCCTTCGTGCATGGGTTCGTGAAGCTTTGGAATGGCTGGGATGTATTGGACTGTTGACGACACCTGGAGATTATCAGGCCAGTTTTCGGATGGTTGAAATCGTTGGAATATATTCTTGAACCACTGGCATGCAATATCGTAGCTGATAAGAATCGATGAGAGACCCGTTTTGACGAATTGTCGAGTTCCTGAAGCGAAGATATAATCCATGTTGACGTATCTAGCGAGCAAAGTAAGGAATTAAGCCGTTTAACTTTAGACGTGAAAACGACGTACCTTTCACCCTTTTGCAGATTGCCAACCCCAACAGGCAACACCATTTCCGAGCGACCACAAAACAAGCCCCCCACTCCCGTATAACGAAGGCCCTTTGTAAACCGATTATTAGCTTGTGCGATGGCTTGAAAGCCGACACATGTACTGATCTGTGCAACGGTTAGTTTATATTTATAGAGGGAGACAGAAATCACTCTTACATCTAATGCGGAAGCCTTTGATTTTGCGTAGTCGTCGTACTTCTTTGGATGAATCATGTATGCCCACCCGGTGCCCAACCCTGGATCCTGACTGTAATTTGACACCAGCTGGTTTTTTAAACGGAAGTTGGCGTCCATGCACGTATATGCCCGATAAAGATATCTGACATAGGAATAATCAGTGAACAATGTACATATAAACAAAATATGACCTTACTGAAGATTGCTTGGAGCTTCCTTCCATTTCTCGGGAAGATTAACATGGGGTATAGGACAGGATAGGCACGGTACACAGAGCTCTCCAGGACATGTTGCCACTACGCCTGCTTCATCATGACCTCGCCCAGCGCGTTTGAGCATGTGCGAGTGTCTCCATTGGTCAAGCATGCGCATAAGGACACGATAGCGGTCTTTTGCGATGGATAAGCCTGTAGCGTCCGTCATCATCTCAAGGCCGTGGTAGAAGTGATACGTCGAAGCTTTCGTTGTGAGCGAGAACGTGTGCAACAAGTCCATTACCTCAAATGAGGCGCAAGTGCGAACGACTGTTTGACTAGCGGGATATAGACGGCGGCGTAGGAGTTGAATATGCTGAGGTACCATGTGCGAACATCCACAATAATCGATAGCGACATCGTGCATGCCATTTGTGTGGATAATGACAAGGTGGGAGTGGCAGGGTACTGGGACCGGGCAAACGTTCGCCGTATGGTTAAGTTGTATTCGTAGACCAAGGGATTTAAGGGACACGGCGGTAAAGTGATTATCAGCCCACATCTACAACATAACTTGAATGAATAGACAGTAGCATAACACAACAACTTTTACAAACGTACCTCAATTCGGTGAAAAGGCTGTCGTCTATGCCTCCGCACACAGCAATCCTTGCAAACCAGATCCGGGTGCAAGCAACCAGACGTGCAACGAAATTTTGCCTCTCCCACTGACGTTGAGTCCCGTTTTGCTGCTAGGCAATCTGGGCACTGTGCTCTTTTAAATTCGCCTCGTCCATCAAGTCTGAGGAGCTCTTCCAGGTATGTTTGCCTGTGGTTCTCCATCCAAACCACATTCGGCCGTTTCTACAATGCGGATGAGCCTTATAAGCACCAAAGAAACAGATAGAATACTCACAGACACTCGACTTCGCTTTCTAGCTTTATTCTGCGCCTCTTCGCTCACCTCCGGTGGTTCCATAACCAAATCCGCTGCACACTCCTGATCATACACTTCACTGCTTTGCTCTAGCGCATATTCATCGTTGTCCTCGGGTGACCATGACTGAGCAGCAAGCCATGCTGCGCTGCTAGTCGCAATGTTTGATATCTGATTTGTGATTGCAGCACCAACAATAGATCCCATTCTCATAGAGCGCCCCTCAGTTGCTCTGATTTCCCCATACTCAGGATCGTAGAAGGGAAAGGTAATGTGGACTGAACCTCCGGTGCTTGCATTTCCGACTCGTGCACGCTTAATGGGACGCTCATGAGCAGACATAGATAATGCGAGTTTTATTGAAGGATGTGGTTTTGGACTGAGTTCTTCTCCGATGTCATGGTCAATCTTGGATCAGTTGTCATGTGACAGCCTGAGTCTCATGCAACTTGTCTTCAACCTCAACCTCAAACCTCAAATCTGTACTGCTTTACTCTTATCTCTTTTATCTCTGAACTCTGAAGCGATTCTATTGGACGTGTAGCATCAGGCAGCTTCAGGCTTCGGGCACACAACTCAATTTTGACACTCTGCTTGCGCGATCACATCTGCTTCTCCTTGGGGCTTCCTGCTGTATTTCACGTATCTAGTCTCCTTATCCAAGATGTGAACCGTCCTTCCTTCCGTTTACCAGGTTTTGGCAACTACCAGGCTCTCTTGTCAACATAATATGCATCTCAACTGTGGATAACCTGGATCTCTCCGTGTAACTAAGGTTTGACGTTCCATGTTTTACTTGGGGCAATCTCAATGGACTCAGTAAATCTACAGGTGTCTCTCTGCGTCTTCCACGCATTGGATGGTCTATATGTACCTGGGAAGAGCTGTACGAGACCTGATCTGAAGACTACTCTTCGTAAGTCTTTATCCTTTTAACCATTGAATCTCCTTAGTTAACCGGTGTATAACTACACATACTATATGTATTCGATAGTGTCTATATGAATATATATTTTTTTAAAACGCATACCCAAATGTTGGAACTATAATTCAATTTCTGGGTCCGTCATCACCCTGCCATGGTGATTTCGTGACACATGGTATGTGCTCTGTGCATAACTAGAGAATTTACCACTTCCAATTGGCTCTCAGAGTCATAATATTACACCTAATAACCCGTATCACCAATCGTTATGGTAAATTTTCAAAGGTGTAAGAAGATGTACGCAACCAGAGGAGAATGAACGTTATGCAACTCACTTTGCTTTTCGTCAAATTTCGCGACATTTAACAATTGCGCTATCTCCAAAGTTTCACCACAAATAGAAAGTAATACACTTCAGCAGCGCAAATCAATATTTATATTGCCCAGAAACGACACTGAAAGCTTATAATTTGGGAGTCTTTCCTGAGCTCGGGGTGATTTTGGAATCCTTAACGCATCCTGATTAGGCGGTATGACGTTGTTTAATCCTAAAATGGTAATTCAATTAAGAGAAAGCCGGGTTGCATGTTCAGATACCAGTCCAGACACTTGTTTCCTACCTACGTCCATGACCACCAATCTTGACGAGAAGCGTAGAAAACGGCGCGAGTACTACCTAAGGTAAGAATTTGATTGCACATATCAATCTTGTGGTCTCACTAAAAAATATACAGAAATCTAGAAGAGGAACGGCAAAGAGCTCGCGAGTATGCACGAAGGTGTGTTGTGTGTCTTTCAAGCGTGATTTTGTACTGTACATTTTTCCTTCCAGGCGTCGTGAGGAAGAGTCACCTCAAGAAGCTGAGCTACGTCGAAGACGACATCGTGAGGCAGCTTCACGATACCGTGATCAAAATCGAATTCAGTTAAGGATCCATGAATGGCAGAGAAGGTAAATAAATTATTGTATTTTCCATTCCTTTCAGTCGAATGACTAAATTTCAGGGTGAGGAAGAAGCGACAGAAGGAATGGGAGGCCGATGAGGCGGAATACCAGGCACTCATGGCCGCGCAGGATTAGCTCGCAAACTGATTTGCAAATAGGGGTTGTTTTTATTGGAAATTAGGACAAGCGGCTCAGATTGTTCGAATGCGTACCACATGGATGCTTATCGCTACACTCTTGTTCAAATAAAATCATGCTTGTTTTTTTTTCTTATGAAAACATACAATGAAAATAACATACAAGGCATAATGACAAACATACTGAAGTATAAGAAGATACATAAATAAAAAAACATAAAACATAACTTGATGGGAGGCGGCATAAATCAAGCATAAATCGAATATCTGTTAGGCGATAAGCATAGATTCATCCGATCCAAGGAATTGGGACAAACCATAATTTCAAAAAAAGAAAAGACTAGGCAAAGTGCAAAAAGAGCAGATCTCTGCGGGCCTCCGCTGCTGCAGCCGCGCGGAGACGCATGTCGACACGCATGGCCGCATCCTCAACAGCAATGCCTTGACGTTCCACCTCCCGATGAATCTCCGTACGACGCCTCTGCTCCTCACGCTCCTGCAGAGTAGCTTGCCACTCGCGTTCCTCCCGCTCCATCCTCTCCAACTCGTCTTGGCGTTGTTGACGTCTCCTACGCCTCTCCTCCCTCATTTCGCGCTGCAGCCGTTCCCCCCAATCCACCTTCTCCTTTTGAGAATGAATTTCCTTCCGCGATTGTGTTGAGATCTTGATGCGTGGTCGGCGGGTACTGGGTCCAGGTTCTGAAGGCGAAGGTGGTGTTCTGCGACGAAGAGAAGACGGGCCTGACGACGTGGAATGCCTGGTGGCACGAGGGGTGGAGGATGGGGTTGACTGTGTTGATGACGAGGTGGATGGCAGATAATCCGAGTCGTCTTCATCGTCGTCGTCGTCATTTTTGTCCTTGTGGTTGCCTTCAACATTCTTGTTGTCTTCCCCGCCAGCAGGTTCGCCCCACTTCTTCCCCCATCCCTCTGGCGTATTCTTGTCAAAAACCCACTCAACGGGTGGTGAGGGTGGAGAATTATTGATTGTCCAATAACCAGCAGGATATCTTGATCTTGCAGGAGTTGCTGTGGAGGTACTGCCAGTAGAGGACGCGTCTGTCGACAAAGAAGAGGCCGCAGACTCGGAAGTTGCTACAGGTGGTTGAATAGGTGAGGAAAGGATGACAAGAGGGTGGTTGGGACTGTTTCCAGGACTATCCATGATGGAGATAAGGAAGGAGAAGGTAAAGAAAATGAACGGTAGCTGATGATATACCCAGAATCAAAGCCCAGGTGATAATTCGCATGTCTTGGCATTGCCCCTAGAATTTTTGTCGCCTGCAGTCGATCGTCCGGTTCGATGGCTATAAGCAGAGCCAACTGAACCAGTTTTAGTCCCCTATATAAGTATAAAAGCCTGAAAGAATAGATGTTACCCAGTTAAATCACATACCAATGCATCCTGGAAATTTTTCTGCTGCTCGTAAAGCGTTTCTTCTAACCCAAAGACCCGCGTATGATGCGGCATTTGAAATTGGAGATGCCAAAAACGCCATTGCGAACATTTTCCGTCGCTACTGCAAGCGTTTCCCGTTGTCGATGCCTGACGATCAGGATCCGAGTCAGGATGAGCTGGAGATGGTTGATGATGAGGATGCCAATGACAGTATAGAAAATGTGGATATATCCACACTCGCGGAGGAGGAGCAGGCCAAGGCCCAGGAGGAGCGTGCTGAACAAGCACGCAAGATCAAGAGTCTGAAAGCGGTAAGCTTTATTTGTTCTTGATGGTGTAGCCAAACTCATGTGTCTCTTACAGAAGATTCAATGTTGGTTGAATTATCGCTACATCAAAGACCATGCTGCTGTGACCAAACGGGATGTAGCGATGAGGGATAACCCTTTCGCCAACTTGTTCTTCATTCTTGATGGTAAACCCAGAAAAAAACCTGTCAAGAAGTCAGCGATCAACTTGTGGAGTCGAGGGCACACAAAGTCTATTGAAGAGGAGGCCCAGGACCGCGTCAAACGACAAGGAGGGAACATGGCGCGAGACTTGGTGGGAATACGTGCTGCTGTCAAGAAGGAGATGTTTGATGAGTTGGATCAGGAGGATCAGGCGCATTACGAGTTCTTGTCGAAGGAAGAGCACAAGGGTGCAGTAGCCCAATGGACGGAGGATCAGGCATCCAACGCTCCTTCCACTACTCCCGAGGCTCGTCAACAGTAAGTGTGTTTTACCTCTCTTACTACTTTCAGTTGCTGATAGATATGAAGGTGCATAGATGATTTGAACCGTGTAGTTCTGCCCATGCTTGATGCCATCTGTGCAGCAACGGGTTGGACTGCATCTTTCATCGCGGGCGGGCCAGAGCCAAAGCAAGGTGGTCAATTGAGCATGAAAGTGTAAGTCCGTGTACTCCGTAATAGTTCTTTTGATATTTATTGATTAATTTGTCTCAGGCTTCATAGCGGAACTACCAGTGGAGAAACAAAGCTGGATTGGGGACGCGCAGAACACGAGGAACTTCCAAAGGTGGTGTACCCTTTGTTTGCAAAGTTTCTCAAAAAGTGTTACAGTGCGTATTCTTATTGTCAATCGTGATCTTACTTTTAAACTTATCAATTTGTAGCCGTGAAGGAATGTCAAAGTCGAGCCTTGTTGATCAGCGAACCGCGTGATGCTGAAGCTGGCTCAAATAGCCAGCCGAATGCTCCTCCTCCCCTACCTCCACTATCTGATTTTCTTACCCCACCCACAACTGTTCCTCCTTCTCCACCTCCGCTATCAGATTCTCTTGCCCTATCTGCCACCGTTCCTCCTCTTCCACCACCTCCAGCCAACGTTCCTCCTCCTCCTCTACCTGCGCCCTCAGATCCTCTTGCCCCACCCACCACCTTTCCTCCACCTCCAATTTCTTCCTCTCGTGAACCGTCGCCCATTGCTCAATCTCGTGAACCGTCGCCCATCGCTCAATCTCGTGAGCCATCACCCATTGCTCAATCTCGTAAACCGTCGCCCATTGCTCAATCTCGTGAGCCATCGCCCATCGCTCAATCTCGTGAACCATCGCCCATTGCTCATACACAATCACCATCGCCTGTCCCCACTGAGCCTGGTTCACCATTGCCCCTTCCTTGTACACTCTCATCTTTACCTGATCCCACGCATGCAGCTGCACCAGTCATACCTGTTCATCAATCTGCCACGCCAGCGTTACAAGTTCAGGATGCAGGCTCAACAGACAGCGGTCCCTCTACCAGGTCCAAGAGTGCGAGAGAGATTATTGAAGGGCACATCGCCTCCTCTAGAGGGGTTGTTGCACTCAAACGGATGGCGATTGAGTCAGGCGAGGAAGTCTCAGCACCAGCAAAGAGGCCGAGAGTGGAGGCTTCTATTTCGCCTCCGGATCGTACTCGTGGCTCTCAGTCAGCAGCCGCGAACACGCGCATAGAACCAGTCAAGTGGTTTAGTGACGCGCTTCGCTTGTTTGTAAATGGGAATTCCGAGGACAGTCTGGGGAATGGTTGGGCTGAGCTTCTTGAAGCTTACTCGAGGTTTCAAGGAAGATATGGCTATCTCGATGATAGGCGCTTGCCGAAAAAAGGGAGGCCTGCGTTTGTTGATGAATGGATCCGTGTTGGTCGTACGAGGTCCTTTAATTGGCGACCACGCAAATTGGTGTTGAAGGATGTGGAGAAGGGGTTTCAGGCGTGGTGGGTTACGTTGCAACCCTCTTGGCGCGTAGAAAAGGGTGTCATTGCGAAGGATAAGTTGGAGGGAGATTGGGATTCTCTTCGCCTGCCTGGAGTCAACGGTATGTTGAGTGTAGTGGCTGCATTGTATTTCTGGGGTTTGGAGGCCCGCGGCACCAAAGCTCGGAGAGATGCTTGGGATGTTGCACTCAAGGACTGCAGTGCCGTTTTAAATGCCATGATCGAGTAAGTCTTCATACGCTGCCGTTTTTCTTATAATCTCTCGCTAACACACGACTGATGTAGAAAATAACCATGTTCCGAATTCTTCCGAGTTTTTTGCCCTTCCATTTATTTACTGTTTTCCCTTTTACATTGCGTGTCGTTCTATATATAAATGTTATACTGCCTTGTCTCAACTAAGTAACATTGAAGATTGTGTGATAATAATTGTGGTTGAAGTATGCATCTGGTTGTGAGGCCCTGGGCTGCCAACACGGTGGGGGCATTGGGATTCACGGAAGCAAATACGAAACGGGTGGATAGTGATTACCGAGCGGAAGCAAATATCCAAGATCTATTATTAGAATATTCAAAGCGTCATCCAGACGGCATTTTCAGCATCCATCGGTTCTGGTCCTCATGCAACTGCGCTGAGCGTTTATTTGTGATTAAAATATACCTATCTATTATTATCTGCAACGCCCTGCGCTGATACCAACCCAATGCTGCCAAACGCCCGTGCAGGTGCTAATTCAAGCACTGTTCTATAATTAGAACGTCATCCATCTTTCATCCTACACATCCACCTATTAAAGCGCCCATACGCCTGCGCAGGGCGGCTATATATGCTTTAAAAATTACTATAAACTGATATTATATTTTTTCGAAACACCTGCGATGGCCTGAAGCTCGCTCGCCAACATCTATTTGGTGGGCACTCACTAAAGGGTATTGTTTACATTTGTTGTACAACATCAGGGATCAAAATCCCATCATTTCTGCCATCTGCCGGGTTTTTTGAGGTGCACCCGGGTCCCACTGTAAAGAACAGTGGCTGTAAAAGTACAGTCCTGATATATCGACCCTGACTGTACTTTTACAGTGTTTCATTAATAAAGGGCACAACAAAAAGTGTGTTCATGATGGTCGAACATCACGCTTCCTGGAAGGCAGTACCTGCATTTATTTGCTAATCTCTGTCCCTCGAGCGCCTGACACTCCAGGTGTTGTACCCTCATAATAGCGATGAATAGGGAAGTGCACGGGTTGGGCAAACCCGTGTGGGTCGCGGGTATGGGTACGGGTTGGGATTCCTGTACCCGTGGGCGTCAAAACGAGTCCAAGAGCGCCCAAATCGGCCCAGAAATGGCCGAGATATAGCTAAAATACTCAATTCTGTGTATTT
>NHTK01005602.1:0-11025 GCA_002938355.1 Panaeolus cyanescens | reverse complement strand
GGATTGGGGACGTAAGTTATTTTATTTACAGAATGCGCATCATATTCAGGCAAGATAAACGGAAAGTCAATACGCGTGGGTAAGACCCGAGAGGTATGTCTTTTCTGAGTTCCTCGTTGGGCCAGCACTTACCAGTACCTCGAATTTAGTCCAAAGAAGGGTTTTATTACCCGGTGCACTTCGGCGCCAAGAGCAATCTCCGCAAGTATTTTGCTCCATTGAATGGCGAGATCAAACCAGACACAGAACACGTCCGCCAGCTTTTGGAAGACGCTGGTTGGCTGGATGATCATCCGGGGTCTGATTGAAACCATCCAGCGCTTAGCGTTAAAATTTTATTCAAGTTCCTTGCATCTTACTCTCTTCGCATAGTCATTCTCAATGTACATTAGCATGGTTGTTCAGTCCTTTCTCATATAAATATTTTTTTTTCCGTTTATGAAGGGAATATATCATGATAACCCGCCTTATGCTTTAGGAGGGAGACACAAGCTCAAGTCATCGATACCATCGATATCATGGCAGAAATTAGGAAAATGTGCATAAGTACTTCGTTAGTACGAGTACTTGTAATGTGCGCTGAGGTTCCATAGCAATCAACCGCTCACATCACTCAAGTCAAGGACCGGCACAATGAAAACAGCGTAATGGATACAGCCAGTGATACAACTTGAACCCTTCGGCTCCACGAAAATACCGTCGAATGTGCCCATAAATTGATTGATGGTTCACCGTGCAGAGGTCTGGTAACATACATCCTGATCACTTCAACAAGTATATGTCTGTAACGATTGCCCAACGATCGTCTGTATTGTCCCTTGATACCTATTTTTTGAACATGCACTGACCTGATAAGAACTTTTGCTTGTCAAGGATGATCGATGACTATTGAACTGAAATCGAACAGTCTTTCATAACAGTGACCTGATAATTGAGCTCACACCGGCCTTTTACCGCTCCGAAGACACTCACACACGCACCGACAACGACGTCTTCATCTGAGATTCAGGAGATGGTTTGAGTACGCCATTTGTAAGAAAGGTAAGTATACGTAGCCTCAAAGGTCGGTGGTTCATTGGCCATTATTTATGAAAAGAAAAGTGTTGCTGGATAAACACTACCGCTAACGCGCCCGTACAGGAGACATCAAAACTTCTCGCCTGTGAAACATTGAGATTGTGTTTGAATTGGTACCACTTCCCAGGTTTAACTAAGGCTGAAATCTGGATAAGCCATCTGTTCAGACTCCAGGGGGAGTCCACCCTCGATCCCGCTTATTCGATCCCATCAAAAACCAACAATTATCAGGACACGTTCAGACGGTTCAGTAACATTGTTAACTTGAGTAGATTCAGCTCGTCAAGGTCAGTCATACGGATTGGATGAAAACCATGATATATTTTTAAAATACACGACTAATTATTGCGTTTACCACATTTACAATGACTATGAGACATAGAATGAGAGGTCCTGATTGGCCGGCATCATCACCCACCGTCACTGCATCACTCGAAACGTCTCGTTTTGGCCAATTCGCACTTCCGCCTACTTTTGATGGCATCGAACAAGAGGTGTCGAGTGTCCCCTCATCTGTCCATCAGGTTGGAGTATCGAGATTCAGACTCGAACGACATGCGGTAGAGAAAACGCCGATAACTTGATGTTTGGTTCAAATAATAAATTTATTATAAAAGGGCGCTGATTTCAAAATGATCACCCACCTTTGTTGCCTGGAGCACCCATTTGTCACGACAGTATCGTAGGCTGGCCCTCATACCTGCGGAATCATTTCACGTTCTTCTTGAAACTAGTTTCCCATAACAACTGCGTCATCCGCCGCGTATTTCAATAAAGATGAATCTCAACGCTTTCTTTACCTTCGCTGTCACTTTTCTTCCTCTATTGAGCATACCAGTTGTAAGAGGGTCTTTTTCTTATTGAAATATTTCGCTCGTGAGGCTTTCTGACACATTCTTTGGTGCCCACTAAACTTGAAGAGTGCCGCTCCATCGCCGTCCCCCGATTCAATCGCACTATTTGAGCGTTATTTCGAAGACAAAGGCTATATTTCTCGCGAAATAAAGGCGGGTTTACTCGAGCTCGTACGTGTCGATAAAGTTGTTCTTTTCTCGATCTTGTGCTCACTCACATGCGTAACGGCGGTAATTCATCCAGTCCCGTCGGGCAACCTCGAAGCCGCCGAAAAGACGTAATAGAAGTTCTAGAAAACAGCAAAAACAACAGCAAAAACCAAACATATTGAAGAAGGCTGTTACCGCAGCTTGGAGTGAGCCAGTAAGTTGCTTTGAGGAACTGCCTAGGCGCCCACTGATCAAGGCCTCTCTAGGAAAAAGCTGTCACCTTTGCAAACCTGGTAAGATCCCTTCAGTCTTTCTTTTTTATTTATAAAATATGACAAAACTTTAATGCACTTCAACAGGGTGTGAATCTCGTCACTACAGCGAAAGGATTGAAATCGCAAGGTGCCATAGGGTCAGACATAGGTTCGATGGACATAGTAAACACACATTCCGTTGGCGATGCGTCAACTGCAACAGCTTCGAGTCTTACTGATAATCTTGCGGGTTCCGAAACTGCATCGCTGACTTCAGAGGTGACAGTGCGATGAAAGTTTAAATATAGGATTTGTTGTAGTTCAGGTTGGCAATACGCGTTATGAGGTCTAGAGTTAAAACGTTAACAGCTTGTGTATATATGCCCAAGGTGCCTCGTGAGACGATAACCTGAGAATGAAAACGCCGGTGGGCGTATACGCGCAGGCACTACTCAACTTTGAGCGCTAGCACAGCACAGGGCTCTCCACACGACAGAACAATATATTAATATTTATACCAGTCCAAACGCCAGCTGTATTTTTTGGCGCATAGACAAGGATGAGCTCTTCCAAAGTCTCACACTAGGCAAATAATATACCTAGTCTGTGGATCCGGGATTGATCCCTATGGGATGAGGGCTTGGGCGACGATTTGACAGGTCCTGATCTTTGAAGTTTGGAGTCTATAATTAGAACACCTCGCGCGCTAACCCATGGCGCCTTCAGGTGAGGAAGCTGCAGGACTGCTGTTAGAAATTTGATTGAGATCACGTAATGATTCTACTCACAGCTATTAACTGTTTATGATTTGGCCAGGATGATTGAATAATGGACATTGTGCTCGACGTTGGGCTATGTAAATGCTTACATGGTCATCAATAGTAATCTTTGATGGATATTACTAGTATAATGGGCGGTAGATCAATTATCACCGTGACAGGCCGAGTTATACTTGAACTAATCACATTAAGTATTTCATCGACTCATTGTTTTCAGTTTTTGGAATAAATGATAAATCCTTAATATTGCGGTTTTGTGATATTTCTCACTTGACTGTAGTTATTGTAAGCTTCGTATTCACCAACCAACAATGTTTGTTCTTTGGCGCATACTTGCCTTGAATTATAGTGAACTGTTGGGCACAAAAGGTTATCTCGCCTCCTGACAATCTCAATGATGCGAATCCGAGTTGGTAAGCAAAGGGCCGTCGACACCTCAGACGAAATAAGTATCCTGCCAGGAGTTCCCCTCCTCAATAGTATGGACCAGTACCGGCAACCTTGAAATCCTTGAAAACATGATCGACACCTTCGCAAGTCTTTCACACTTCGGACCAACAACGGCCCTTGGCTCCTTCATCAGTCTCGAAGTATGCATTATTCCTCATTCGAAAAATCACACGTTCACACCACGACCTCCTTGTGAAATTTGATGGTGGTTACAGGTCATCTGAAACAAAAATTAACCTAAATAGTCTATTCGTTGCCTGCAATACAGCCTGCGCTCCCATCATGTCCCATGCCGGACGAGTGCCGCCAAAATATGCACCAGAAAATGATGCATCAGTCGCCCCTCAACGTTGACGAAAAGCCTGGTAAGCCAATCAAATAGCCCGTATCGGCACACCACCTCAAAACCATGTCCGACTCCAAGGCTTCACTTCGTGGCTAAGCCCTGCTAAGCCACTAATCCATCACATTGGGCAGCGTGACATTGATCTAGACTCCCAGATGACGGCGCCTGTACTTACCACATGAATCACCAACATACACAGTCAAATATTTGTCCGAAATGTGTCACAACTAGTATAAAAGAACACCACTTCCGTCAACCACCAAATAACCCATTCTCGTTGCCTGGTGCATCCCCCCGTCACGACGGTATAGTAGGCTGGACCTCGTACCTCTGAACTTTCTGTCTTTTTTCTCTTCTTAGTCGCTCACTCGTGCGTCGACATCGATTACAACCTTTTGGAACCCACCTCAACGAATCTATTCGATTAATATGCGATTCTTCTCATTCAGCGCTGTCGTGGTTGCTCTGAATTTGCTTTCGTTCTTGAGCATGACGGTTGTAAGTCTTTCCCCATCCCATCCGTTCCTGGTCACCTTCTTACCCGACCTTATAAGGCCGCCGCACCAGCACCTTCCCCACGCCATGACGCAGTCGCGACGTTGAAGCGTTCCTTCGAGGACAGCGGCTACACACGTCGCGAGATATTGGCAGAGTACGAACTCGTAAGTGCCCAAACTCCAACTATCATTGTAATTATTAGTAGTCTAGAAGTCGCTAACGTTTTTCAATCCCCATTGAACAGTTCCGTCGAGGTAGACACGGACATAAATCAAAACTTGGCAGTATCCTTAAAAGTTTCGTTGGACATTCGGTGAGTGCTACTTTAATTCCCGTTACACTTAATTTGTCGGACTCATCAGTGCTCTAAATTTTCCATATTCACCCTCGACATATAGACAGGCGTGTCTACTGTTATGGATTCGGTGAGACTTATTTTGTCATATTATAACTAAATGGATGGCTAATGAAATACTCTTGCGATTTCACAGTTCAGCCATCTTTTATCAGCGCACCACCAAGGAAAGGCACAGCGTATCGCAGCAGAGAAAGGCATTCCCCCGTCGTCTTCCTCATCTTCGTTGGATACAATGCCGATGGATAATACTGGTACGGACACCACGATGATGGATCCTATGAGTCCCGGTGCAAGTGCAAGTAATGTTTAAGTAGAAATGAGATTCTATGGCCACGGTAGTCGAGTGCTAGTCGTAGTATTAGCGTTATGTACGTCCCACTAGTTTCCGCAATCGAGAAATCGGCTTTGAAGAAGAAAACAACGATGGTCTATTTCTTTGAATATCAACGCAGTAAATTTTTATTAATAACTGCACAAGGGATGAAAGCGCTAGTGATGTTCTCAGCAGAAGTTGATGGGACAACTTCAGAATCATCAGCGCATCAGCATCGCGATCCAATTCAATTCAAATCAAGGCGGACATGATGATGAACATTGATGTTCACACAAGTACAGCGCTAGCTCTTGTCAATGGGACCCGCTTCCCTCCTACCGGTTTTCCACTGGCATGACATTATCATTGACTAGCACGTTGTCAATGACCGGTGCCGGGTGCTTTGTGCATTGCTTCTGAAGGCTCGAAGAGGACTCCTGCATCTCGCTCAATATCGTTGGCCAGCGCTCCGAGTTCAACTCTGCTCGCTGATCATCAGAAAAGGGAAATGTAGGGCTCAGCAATGAAAGGGTAAGTGTAATTTGAGCGCCGGGCGGGCGCAGCGGGCAACACCCTGAAGTGACCGTCTTCAATATCATCCACGCTGGTGTATGCGCGCATATATGCGGATTTTCCCCTTGGTTCGAGGGAAGTTGACCTGTTGACGCAATGGACAATCAGGCCGTTTTGGATATAGCCATACAGGGAATTTGAAATAGACATTTAATATATTTTTGCTACCTACACTGACATTCCTCGTGCTCGGGCGCCTCTAATCTGCACCGGCGCGTCGTGACAGGTCCTGGGACTTCGAGTACGGGTACTCATTATCAAACACATTCAATTATGATTGACGGGTAACTCTGGGTCCTGAGGTACGACTGCGGATTCCCTCGAAGACTGTATTTGGTGTTACGTGATAGGGGTAACGACCTAGGTCGCCAGGTGATGATGATATCCACTACACCCCCGGCGCTAGTTTACTGCGGATGTATAACTATTCATATTTGCCACAGCGTCTAGTATTTTATTTTGATAAAGATATTAGTATCGAAAGTGTAGTTGACGTTCAAGCTCGGGGATGACTTCGGCTTATTAAGCCGTAAAGAACAATGAATACGAGTTGTATACCAGTTCACTGCGCACTAGTGCTATGCTGTGGACATGGGACACTCTGATCAACATCTCCGAGCAACGTTGAGAACATGCAAGCTGTCTCAGTCGTTCTAATTATGATAATTTATAATCAATGTTCATCATTCGAGTCCACTGGCACCGCAGTTTGTGGTAGGTGATAAGATAAATGACCGTGGCTGGGGTTAGCAGTTAGCTTTCATAGACTAAAGAAGACGAATTGAAGAATCCGGCAACCCAACAGGCATTCATATGGGTGAACGTTATCGCTTGAGATCTGCACATACTGACTGGGACATGTTCTAAAAATAGATCTATATCGTGGTAGCGTACTACGTGTGGTGGCACGGATGTCTACCACTGCGAATATACTTCGATTGCGTACCTCGAAAGGTTCACACCGCCGTGAACGTTTGCTACTGCGCATGCAGCGCAGCGTGTAGCGTAAAATAGTGCCAATTTACCGTCCCATGGCTGATAAGGAGATCTTAATTGACGTGCACTTATCGAAAATACTATTCATACGTATGCATTTGCATTCATTCGAATACCCGCCACTGACAAGTCCCTTGTGTTACAATGACAGCCCTACTCCACCCCACTTTATGCGGGATACGGAATCAGGCGATATCGATCATAATCGAGGATAAATCGAATGCGGACGAACAGTGGTGGTGGCGAGCATCAACGCCTGGGGAGACAAATTTAGAACGCCTCATCTACGCCGTTTGACATTTGGATCAAGGAATTGGGGTGAGGGAAGGCCGGGGTAAGGACATGGGACAGAAGAGGACATTAATAGCTACAGGGTAGAATAGAGTCTGGGAACTTGGGTTCTTGGGAGATTGTGGCCTATCTTTCGGTTTGTTGTGGATGAGAGAGTGAATAGACATGAGGTCAGATTGTGGTATTTTGCTGTAGCTTGGGTGGGAGTACTAGTGTGCTGTGGGCGTGGGCTGCGCACAGAGGTATTGCTCTTCACTACGATTGAATAGCTTATGTGGGTTATACAGCACATAGTCTAAGCCGCACTGATAGGGCGGAAAGCACCGTAGTGGACTGTGTTTTAAGTACTTGCAGCGAATTCGCCGATTCCGAATGTCACGCATAATGGGCATTTGCGACGGGGTAGGAAGGACGTCGATGGATTTTTTTAAAGCGGGCGAATTTGTTGAATTCGTTCGAACAAAGACTTGTTGGAATCGATTGATCGTTTGTCTTCGACGTGTATTGGACAGTTGATGATAGGATGTCCTCGGATGTTGTACTATTGTTGAAGTGGTTCGAGTGGGCCGGTAGTTATGATTGGATATGTCACGATTCGAACAGTGAAGCATGACTTGAATTTTCGTCAAAGACGGAGCAATGCGCAGTTAGTGTGTGCAGCATGCTGTGCCAGTATGGTTAAGCTGATGTCATAGATTAAGAAAGTAACGATGAATAATATTCCCCATGGGCTGAATTTCGGCAAGAGTTGAAAGAAACCAGAACTGTGAATGTTTTTTGAGCATCTACAAGAGAACGAGGGATTTATGCCGTGAAGTCTTGTGTTTGATGGGGAATACCATTTGGAGTATGAGCATGGTCATAACGTCGGAGGTGATCAGTTGACTGTATCAAAAATAAAAAAAATAAAAATTGCAACGTGGGTATTATTAATATTATGGAAATCAAGTCTTTGCCGCTGACACATAACCAGAGTTTCTCTTTTCCTCTTTTCTTCCTTACCACCACCATCTTATCTCGCTTTTCTTTTTTTTCTCTTTTGCTCGTCGTCGTTATCGTCGTCGTCGTCGTCGGAGACAGCGAGGGGCTCTTTGTAGCCTGTTCTGTCTGCCAATCTATAAAGGGGCCAATCCAAACTCAGACAATCAAATCATCAGCCCTTGGTACCTTTTGTACGTCTTTGGCCACAGCTGGGCCCCATCCTGTCTGCTTAATCTTATTTAAACCCCAGCTTGAACACAAATATCCATCCCTTGAACGTGTTCTGCACCATGATCGTTTCCCTATAGAACTGCCACCATCATCGTCAATAACCACATCAATCTTCGCGCACGCTTTTTCAACTGTGAACCACATTGCATTCAACCTCCAGCCACACGCTTTCTCATCTTTGCTGTCAATTTCAACATTACAAAATAAATCTTGCCTAATCATCTGATTCTCTTCTCTTTCAACAACGACTTTCATCACGATATCCAATAATTCAGTAATGACAATGTTCGACCCATCATCAGAATCAACACAAGCAGACGCAGAGGGTGAAGCTGCCGATAAACCGCCCCATGCTGACCTTGCAAAACAGCTCAAAGCTTCCCTTTCCTTGTCCACTACAAGCGACCTCACTATTGCCCCCACCGCCACCCCTATCAATGGCAAGCTCACTGCTGCCAACGTCGACAGCCACAACTATCCTTTACCCCCTCCAGACACCCTTCTCACAGGCCATAAGCAGCCAGGCCTCACACGTGGTGCTCTTGCTCAGCTGACGACTGTCCCATTGTCGAGCACATCTTCATCGTCCTCTGATCAGAAGCATCAGCCATCGGCGCTCCACAGCCCAGGTGGGGGTTTGGTATCACCCACTCCAACATCACCCACTGACAGCTATTGGGATGGGCCCAGTGCACCGCCCAGCCGAGGGCCAAGTCGTGGCCCGAGCCGTCCTCCGAGCCAGCCCCCCAGTCGGGCTCCCAGCATGTCCGCAGGCGTATCAGGGAATAAAATCCTTGGGCTACCTACAGGGAAAGAGCGACGTGGGAGCAGGGCTTCCGAGGCACCTCCCACCACGCCCCGCAGGCCATCTTCTGTGCATTCTGACAAGGGTGATAAATCTGACAGGGAATCATCCCACAAGTTCAATCTGAAGGATCTTCTTGCGAGTGCGCCAAAGTTGAACCGCAAGAGTTCACAGAGGTCGACATCGTCCAAGAAGTCGGATTCCGATGCGGGAGATGGCCGTGCTAGGAGCGTTACTGGGGATAGTCAAGTCAGTCTGACTCAAAAATATGGTGTTTGCCAGAAAGTCGCCATCGGCAAAGGCGCCACCAGTGTCGTTCGGCTGGCTCACAAGTGGGATCGCAGTGAAGAGAAGCTCTACGCTATCAAGGTTAGTCTTTTTTGTTTAATTTTCTACATTACTCTTTTTTATTGCGCGGGCTTGGCAATGTTGGATGTGGAATGGAGGCTAATTTGGTTTCTTGTAGGAGTTCCGAAAGCGAAGGAAGAATGAATCGGAGAAGGACTACGTGAAGAAACTCACCGCCGAGTTTTGTATATCGTCGACGCTCCATCATCCTAATATTGTTGAGACCGTCGATCTTGTCCAGGACGAGAATCAGCACTGGTGTGAAGTCATGGAGTTCTGCCCCGGTGGGGATTTGTATGCTGCCATTAAGAAAGGGTGAGTCTTTATCTGTACCTGTCATTTATATCTTTATGCCCTCCTTCCTTTCCTTGATGACATGAAGGAAGGAGAGAAGGGGTCGTTTAAAGTTGTGAAAATTTCATGCTCCTGGATTTTTCCGAGAGCGACTGCACGGGTGCCCGTCTGTTGTCGTTGATGGACCCGTTGCTCATCGTTTCTCGGTATCTTTTTATTTCGCCGTCCCATATCGTCCTGATGATTCTCACTTTTAATTTCGGCTATACTTTGGACGGAATACTGACAATGATTTCATTTCATATAGAGGAATGAGCCCTAGCGAAGTGGAATGCTGCTTCAAGCAGATTCTGAATGGAGTATCGTATCTCCATAGCCAGGGAGTCGCACATCGCGATATCAAACCAGAGAATTTGTTTTTCGACACCAAGGGACATTTGAAGATTGGTGATTATGGTGCATCGACTGTGTATCGTCTTCCTTGGGAGGCTACGGTCCATATGTCGACCGGCCTCTGCGGAAGTGAGCCTTACATTGCTCCAGAGCAATTCTTGGGAAAACGTATGTCTGTTCATCCCGTAAAACTTCATTCAAGGTTTAACTTTTTTTCTATAGCCTATGATGCTCGTCTGGTTGATATCTGGGCATGTGGTATTGTCTACTACTGCTTGCACTTCCAGGAATTACCCTGGCGCGCAGCCCAGAATGGGTCAGACCAACTGTACTCTGCCTATGTGACGGCATGCAACAATCCCAATCCTGAAATTGCCAAGTGCCCGCCGACGATCAACAATCTGACACCGCGCGCTTGTCGCAGCTTGATCCGCAAGATGCTTGAACCGGACCCTAAGCATCGTATCGCAATTGAAGAGGTGATTAAGCACGAGTGGATCCAGGGGATTGAGGTGTGTCATGAGGTGGAGAACCCACAGCATGTGCATGTTTCGGCGAGGGCAATGGGGTTGGTGTATCTTGGGAATGGAAATGGTGGACATGCGTAGAGAGTGGGATATGGATATGGGGCATGGGACTCGTGGGTTGGGGTGGGAGGGATGATGGCGATTTTTGGCGATGAGAGGTGGACGGCAGTGGCTATGTACGACCGGTCAGTTTTTGTGTCCGATGTTTGGATGTGTGCTAATTTTGTGATTCCCTTTTCTTGTGCTTTCGTGCTCATATAGGTCACTTGTTCGTCTGCTGAACACCTACTCGCTTTTTTGATCCCCACTTCCCTTTCCGATCTGCCTTGCCATTTTATGGCGCATACCATGCCTTTCTATTTCGCGTTTTGACAACTGGGCTTTAGTCTTCGGAAGCACTGAACCTACTCTCTAACTTGTTTGCGTTCCGATTTCTTTCTAGTCTCTATTCTACGCCTTTATCTATGAATCTCTATCGTTCTCTGATTCTCTCTCTCTCTCTCTCTC
>NHTK01005601.1:0-10994 GCA_002938355.1 Panaeolus cyanescens | reverse complement strand
TTTTCAGTTTCAGGCCTCGTGTCCTGCTATCGATGGGCTTTGAGCCATTGTTCTCGACGCTTAGGGGTCCTCATTGGTTTAATTTTCTCTCGATATTCAGTTTTTATTGTTTCATAACCACCAATGGCAATTTTTCTTCTATTTCGAACGCTTTTGCCATCAGTCGGACGAGGTCGGACGACATCTTAAGTTAATTGACTTATATTCATTTGTTGTATTCCCTGCACATAGAAGTCTCGCATATAAGACTCGAGGCAGGGATCTGTTTGACATGCTCACAGACAAGTGGGAAAGAATCATTGTCTATGTCTAAGATGGGCGAGCTACTCTCACAGTGGTAATTTGGCGGCATTTCATTTCGATTCGGATGTGAACGCACTGCAGATGTTCGAGTCCGACTACCACGCAGACCTATATCTTTATGGTCTGAGAGGGGTTCAGACCAACGCAAAATTATCCTCGAACGGTGGGCAGTGGGAGCTTTCGCCAAAAAGCGTAAACATGAGGTCCACGTACCTTCGGACTATCGGAGTCGCGCACATGCTTTCGAGTGCCCTGAAAGCCTCACAACATACTGGGCATCTACAAAATGATATCTCGGTACCAGCACAAGTATTGAGAGATGGACGATTATGACTATATCTTCGCCCATTGATTTTGCAAGTCAGGGTAGTGGAATACACCATGTTACACTGGTTAGTCATCGTCCTGTCCACTCGTTGTCGACTTCCATCCTGAAAAGAAAGTGCATTAAATACCACTTTGCTACTTCAGATTTGACCACCATATTTTGCCTTGTTCGTTGAGTATATCTGGGCTGAATTCTCCTGGTAGTAATGAAATGATCATACAGGCCGCAATTTCTACAATGTTTCGCTCCAATTCAACAGAGAGTACAGGATAGGTGGTATCATAGGCATTATTGGCCATGGTGATTTGGTTGAGGAAACCTTCTCGTGGTAGTGTGTGTCAAGTCACTAGTCAAGTTTGAATGGGACACCCTGACTGGACCCATATGCCAGGAAATGATGGCGGCACTTCCCGAAAGTCGAACTCCTCTAGGGCGGAAACGCTTGAATACTTACCACCAGAATACCGCCATATGAAGGACAATGACGTGGATTCTACAGATTCAGGGGCTCTCAACCCCTTCAACGTCCTCCTGTATAAGCTCACGGGTGTTGGCTATCAAAGACCTCGTCTTAGGTCTCCCGTGAATGTTTGGCGTCGTACACACAGGGCCGAAATCGAGGAGGAGGCGCAAGCTTTGGCCTTGAAGGATACGCGATCACAACGGCAGAAACTGGCTAATCTACGGGAAAAGGTGGCTAAGAGCAAGTTCGACATGCTGGGTGAAGTTGAAAAGACGTACTATAGAGAGTTGGCGAAGAAGGAACATGAGGAGACCATAAAGAAGTGGGAGAATGACTTGAAGTCGCCTCCTTCCACTGCTCCAGAAGACAGGCAAAAGTAAGTATATGTTGGTTTTTTGCTTTCTTTCAGAGCGTGTATTTATCTGATGTTTTGCAGGGCTATTCGAGGAATTACAAATTTCATGCAACCAATATTGGACGGCCTCTGTGCGGCAACAGGTTGGACGGCGTCGTTGGCAATTGGAGGCCCAGAACCTGCCAACGGAGGAAGGTTGAAGCTAGTCAGGTATGCTTCACCTTTCTCTATGCTTCCCAATTGAACTCATATTGCTTGTAGCGTAAATTCAGGTGCAATTCCTGGAAACCCGAAGATGAACTTTACCAGGTCCGAGGCTCCAGCTTACCACCAACATTTTGCCCCTATGTTCGGCGAATTTCTTGGTAAATGCTACAGTAAGTGGTTGTATTCATTGCGTTACATGCTTGACTGCTAAAATTTATTTACATAGCTGTTGACGAATGTCGAAGTCGTGCCTTGAATCCGTTGGAAGGTTTCGAGCCCATTGAGAATATCTTGCAGGACTCGGAGGACGCTGAGGGCATTGACCTGGGCCTCCCAAAGTCGCGTGGATCATCATCAGACCCTGAAGCTTCAGCTCCATCTCAACAATCAGCCGACACTGTGATGCCCCCTCCCGGGCCCATTCCTACTACGATACCGCGCCCTGTGTCTGATCAACATGTCTCCAACACTGCCGAGTCCCCGTCATTTCAAGTTCCATTACCCCATACCGTGACCTCTACCACGTTTCCTACTTCTGCACCAGTAGCATCTGCTGATTCGCATCCCAGCGCCTCGCGCAACAATTCAGACGTGCATAACCCGCCACCCAACCATTTAGCATCAGGTGAATTGACTCCGGCCGCCACACCGCCAACCCAAACCCAAAATTACTCTGGTAATGCACCACATCATCCATCTTCACACCTGTCCTCGTCGTCAACATTATCAACTCCAGGCTTAAGTTTTGTGTTACCCCCACGCTCCCCTACTCCACCTCCTGCTCCTGCATCTTTGTTGCATCCATCCTCCCACATCACAAATTCCCCCTTTCTTCCTATACATGATTCGATGACGACAAATACCAACGCAGCCACAGCTGCACATATCCCTGCAGATGCCTTGGGGAAGAAGAGACAACTGGATAACGGCCACACCGGTGAGGAAGCAGCTGTGGCAAATAACGGGAGTAAAAGGGCCAGGAAAGCCATCCAGCCCAGCGTAAGGCCGCTGAGACCGCTGGCTATATCCCAAGCAACAGGAACTTCTGTTGCGCCCACCAGTGCCACTATCCTTCAGTTGCACAATTCCAAGACGGCAACAGGTAAATGTACCGCTGCAACGTCTAAAGCCATCCATCCCAGTACAAGGATGCTGAGACCACTCGCTACTATATCCTCAGGAACATCTGGTGCGTCCACACTGCACGGCGGTTTTCATGATCAATCGCCTTAGCGCTTGACCCTTTTCATGTCTTGTCCATTTTTCACTAATCATGATATATTATGCTCCTCTTCCCGTCTTTGCTTATTTAATTAACCCTATATTAATACTCGCTTTGTCTTTTTATGCATATTGGTAGGTTTTGTTAATAGCTCGAAATATTAATGACATCGATGACCTGGTTCCGTTAATCTCTTGATACTGTAACTAGAATTTGACTTCTACAGAGTTACTTATACATCTGCCCGTTAATCCGCGCCCCAACTCGAATGGGTTTTGGGGCCACTCTCGAAGGATCCTTGGTTATTGTAGCATTTCTCTGCAGAGATGGTATGGTCTATTCGCCACTCGAATCGTTTCTATTGAGCCCAAACAATAATAACATGTGTGGACAATTCATTTTGTCCAGGCATTCATTGATCATCTAGAACGCCATCAATGAGACGGGCACCTATTTCTGTCAGAATTGATGGCGGCAATTTCCGAACGTCATCCCTCACCGTTTTGCCAAGTTCAAATTTAGAGAACACCACCATTGCGTCTGAACATCGAAGAGAAGTCACCCAAAATCTCTTCATAAATAGCACGAATTCAAGGCTAAGACTAGTTCTCAACGACAACCGAAGTCAAATGACGCATCAGGCGCCCTCTTGGAGCCACCTGTAGCTCAAGAGACGGACCGACAAACCAAAAACTATGTTGCAATGACTCCCTTCCACGGACCGTGTTTGACAATGGTAACGCGCTCCTGAGGATAAATATGAGAAGGATCTGGAATTAAGGCCCCACTTTCACTGCAAAACATGGTAAGAAGCCTTTAACCGTGCCCGGCTGGCCACAGAGTACGCTATTGAGCAAAATCTTATTAATTTTCTGGTCTTGTAGAAGTTTCTCTTAAAAGCAACGTTGCTTTTACATACCTTTCAGTCTGCGTTATCAGCGGGATGTAAGTTAACACCTCATTCAGTGGAATTCATGACTAATTGGTCATAAATTTAGTGCAACCGCCAAAATTCGTCCGTCCGCCTCTTTCATCCATCAAGCTTCGTGGATGGGCTCTTGACCAAGGGAAGGTACAAGCCCAAGGTCTTGCCGGTCGTCTCAGAAGTTTTGATAGCTAGTAAGATTCATTTTAAGACAGCTTTTATTCACGCTCATATTATGAAAATCCAGTGTCAACGGCTCTATCTGGGTCGAAGGAGGTTCCATTGAGTACAGTCTCATGCATGAATCCGCCCCATATTGGTTGTAAGCAAATTTCACTATCTGCAGTTATCGTCGTCATCTCACATTGTGTCTAGCAATTCAATGGTGGCACTTGCCTTCCAACTCGGAGACGAGAAGCTTATTGGTGAAGTCCGCTCCTTCCTGGACTGGACGCTTGAACACCAAGGATCTGACGGGTGGCTTGGACCTGAGCCTTTTGATGCCAACGCAACTGTACCCCGTCTGGTGTGGCCTCGCTACCTGGTTCTGCTCGGCTTGATCGTAAGTACTAGGGGCCTGTGCGGAAGGAGTATGATCTCAAAAGAGCTTTTCTTCCCAGCAATATGCTGAAGCCGACCCAAGTCAAGCTCCTCGTATCATTGACTCCATGCACAAATTTGCTACACTCTGTAACACACTTTGGAAGACTAATCAACAAGGTGATCGTTCTATGGGATTCCAATTCGACTACCAGTACGTGCGTTGGGAAGAGGTGGGGTTACATAAAATGCTTTTATTTATTTCTCAACTCTTACACTGCTAAATTTTAGCTCGTTTATGTTCTTCAATGGCTATACGACAATGCCCCTCAAGGTAAGAGTTACGGCTGCTTTTCTCGCACGTGTACTTATTTCCTCCACAGGAAAGGAAGCTCAGTTGTTGGAAACTATGCAACTTGTCAGAAACCAAGGCTTCTCGTGGAAGAATGATTGGTACACCGATGCCAATTTCCCAAAAACCGTTCCACAAGTGCTGTCTATGCAAACGTACGCACCTTTCATTGTTACAAATATAATCCATTTTCCAACGGGTTCATCCACAGACACGGTGTCAATCAAGGAGAAGGTAAGCTCGCATCAGTAGATGTGTATGAACGTGACCTGAACTTTGTTATTCAGCTCTTAAGTCTGAAGCCGTCGCGTGGAGGTTTACCAACGACCCCACCGATATCCAAAGCACCGCAACCCGTATTGATCTCCTTTATACGTATCACGGACAAGCTTCTGGTATGCGTAACCATGAATTCTGGGGACTCATCACTAACCTTCTTTCAGGTACATTCGCCGCAGATGAGCATCTCGCAGGATTAAACCCTTCCCGAGGGTATTTCATCATCAACGCTGTCCACTATTCGTTCTGATCCTTCCTATTTTTTATACAGAACTGAGCTTTGCGCCGTCGTGTAAGGTTATACATAATTTGCTCGTACAACATCGTCTGACGCGGTTTCAGGGAACAAATATTCTCCCTTGCCACCATTTACTCGATCTTGGGTAATAATTCTATTGCAGATCGTGCTGAGAGAATCGGTAGGTTTATTCATCGCGAATCATAGACTAATATTAGCCTAACTGGTTTCAGCGTATAATGCTCTTCCAGCTGCCATCCTACCTGACTGGTCTGGTAAATACCCAATGTTGTTCAAACCCACTGTAACTGTAGTTGATGTCTTCATCCAACAGCCCACCAATACGACCAACAAGGTTAGTTCCTTGTGCTCATTTCCATCATTCTGCTATGTTGAACTTGAGCTCTCAGTCAATCAAATATGGGCGCAATCCATGGATCCTTTCCCATGGGGCAGCAACGGCCCCAACTCCAACGTGTTTGGGTTTGAACCGTAAGCGTTCTCATCACGTCTCGCAATATCAACTCAATCCAACTGACACTCTGCAGGAACTATCCTTGCTGCACTGTCAACCATCCCTCCGCCTATCCCAAATTCTGGTTGCACTCCTTCATGATCGATAAATCTGATAACTCTTTGATTCACGCATTACTCGGCCCAGCAGAATTTTCAGGAGAAGTTGGCCCAGGTAATCATGTCACAGGTAAGCAGTCGTCGTCGCTTCTTCCGTATGCAATCGTCGTTGATATAAGATGATTGCAGTCACTGCGGATACACTTTATCCATTCGGCTTGACGATCAAGTATACAATCAACGCGTCCAAAGCATTTAACTTCAACATCCGTATTCCTGATTGGGCCAAGAACAACACCAAATTCTCCGTTAATGGTGGCAAAGACGTCGCTGTCTCTCCAGACGCAAACTCATTCCAAAAGATTTCGGTCTGTAATTTTCGTGCTCTTATTCCACCTTGAAGTTGACGACAACATTGTGATGTTAGACCAAAGCTGGAACTTCTACTGTCTTAATTTCGTTCTCGGCTCCATTGACTATTGAAAAGCGTTTCAACGACGCAGTCGCCATATCTCGCGGTCCACTTCTCTATGCTCTTGAGTTGAGCTACAACGATACAACTGCTCCAGGATTAAGGCATATTCTTCCATTGTACGAATCTGCGTTTTTTTATTAACTTTGGATATATTACACAGGAGCGCTCAAGCACTTAACGACGTCCGTAACCTCTACCCCAATGCACCAGCAGCATTCCTGACACCCGTAAGCTATCTTCCGACTTCTCCGTTCTCAACAAGCCATACTCATGCCCTTCCGTATACCTAGACCGATGATCATACCAAAGATCATACCCTCCTTCCAACAACCGAATGGCGTGTCGCAATCGATCCATCCACAATCCAAATCTTGGACACATCGCTCAAAACCTCCGAGATGCCCTTCTACGCCTGGGCACCCAACGCACAACCGGTCTCAATGAGTGTCACTGCATGCCAGATCGCCTGGGATTTGGAAAATGGAACGGCATCGGCACCACCTCAAAGTCCCAATCAATGCGTAGGAAAGCTTTTCAAAGCCAAGCTTGTGCCGTTTGGTGCTGCAAAGTTGAGGTTGGGAGAGATTCCGACTATGAATGCCAATTCGCATTCTTTCTGATCCTAACGACAACAAGGTAGTGTGTGTAAATGTAGGTTGATCCACCAATGTAACCCAATTTAACACAAATGGTGCGAATAGGTCATTTGCGCTGGCTCAGATTCGACCACCACATTTTGCCTTGTTCGTTGAGTATATCTGGGCTGAATGCTCCTGGTAGGTCGAATACCGTTCCTGTTGAGGAGTGTTCAGGGAGCAAGTATCCAGCTGTAAATATTCGGGCAATGTGAACGTTAAATATTGATACAACTCAATAGCTGGAAATTGAGAAAAACGTGCCTCTTCGAGCATAAACCATCCGTTCAGCGAGTTCCCAGAAGTCCATTTCTCCGTTTGGGTTCCTCATCCATTGATCCTCAACTTCGGTGTAGGTGTCAAGTCGCTTTAGCTTGATGACGCGAGCGTCCGCTGGTCGAACCTGAGGATAATGATTGAAGTAAACAACAACTTGAATTAGAGGTTTGCGTCCAGGATCAAGGAGGACGTTGAAGTCTGCAACATCATGAGAGATATAAATGCAGAGATGAGTGAGGTTTGGGAGGCGGACTAGAACATTAGGGTCGGCAAGGAAGCCTGCGATCTCTATATGGGTGATGTTGCAATATACTGGGGATGAAAGAAGTTCCGGTTTGAGGGTGCCGACGAAGATGGAGAGGCGCCGAAGGCTCGACGTATGTTGGACGGCTGAATGCATCTCCTCGAATTCCGTATGCACATTCCAATTTACAATACTCTGTACCATAGGAGATCGTTTAAGCGCTTCCAGGCTTTTCTGTATATCCCATCCAAAAAAAAAGTGCCTGATGTGCTTTCCATATCTGTTGAGTATCTCTGTGGATTCAGACTCCGTTCGTCCAGCAGAGAAACTATTTGCGTGCAGGACTCTGTATAAGAAGGGCATCGTCCTGTAGAATTTGCAAAATTTTGAGTTACACCATACATACATAAGGAGTTCAAGTGAGCATATGTCAAAACAAGCATTTTCACTCCGTACCATTCTCTGAATCGCTGCGCAGTCAGCTGAAGCTCCAATGCACAGCTTGTACACGAGAGAGGGAATGAAATGATCATAAAGGCTGCAATTTCTACTATGTTTTGCTCCAGTTCAACAGGCAGTACAGGATAGGTGGTATCACAAGCATTATTGGCCATGGTGGCTGATTGAGCAAACATCCTCGTGGTGGTTGGTGTGCGTCAACTTTGAATGGGACACCGTGACCCGGTCCCCATGTTGGCGTCAGGAAATGATTGGTGGCATTTCCCGAAAGTCGGTGACAATGCGTGAATACCACCAGATGTAGGACAATGACTTGGATTCTACAGAATCGGGGACTCTGAAATTGTTCAACGTCCTCCTGTATAAGCTCACGGGCGTTGGTTATCTTTAGGTCGTAATGAACGAAATCTCCTTGTTTCCCTGTCTTGAAGAAGGTGCTGTTAACAGCAACGTTACTTTTTACAAGCATTCCTATTTGTATTACCAGCGGGATGTAAGTTCCAATGTGACCCAATTTAAAGCAAAAGATGCGAATAAAAAACGGAAGTGGTAACGATAGCGCCTAGAAGCCGTTTTACTTCTTACTTCTTTCGATGTTATCCAGCACCTTCCGCGGTTTCTTTCGATCCAGTTGCGGGAACGCCTCGTCTGTGACTATAATCAGCAAAAGGCTCCTAAATCCTGCATGGATAAGGGACTGACAGATCAATTGCCATGATAGCTTCTTTGGAGTCTCCGTCGGGTCGCTCAGGATGAATGCACCCAGAGTTAATGCAGCCTAAGAAGATAACGCTGTTAGAAGTATGAAGGACGGAATCAGGAGAATACATACGGAGAGCGAGAGCAGAGCTAGACACGGTAATAATCCAACGAAATCTAGGAACAGTTAGCGCGACGTATTCTGGGTTTTGATAAGGGTCAATACATACCTACGATATCACCTGAATTTTAAAACCAAGCAAGTCAGGAAATCGCAAAGGACTTCAAGGAGAAGAAAAACATACCAAATCCGGGAGGCGCACCAGGCATACTCTGCCGCAATTGTGTGAACGCGAACAGAGTTGCAACTGGGATGACCAGTACTTCTCCCTTTTGGCGGAACCCAAAAAAGACAGAAGTGAGCATCACCAAGAGCAGGATCAGGGTGATGAGCCCTATAAATTGTATCGTCAGACGGGTCGTGGGGGTAAAGCAATGTGACAAGGACGTACAAATTGCAAGCGTAGCAACGATGCTATAAGCTCTGACGAGGTTTGCTCTGCGAAGAGAGATGAGAACGTTGAGCATTCCTCCAGGTACAAAGACGTCCGTGCGGGGTTCTACGTTGGTTGAAAACCCACTGGTTAAAACAAATAGCTCAGTACATGAACGAGTATGGATTCATGAGAGGAAACAAGAACCTACACCGCTATACCCCTCGCTTTATCCAAGTCAACACCAACGGTTTGATTAGTCTCGACATCTTGAGCAAACATAAAAATCTCCGCTGAATACCTGCAATTAATCATAAATTATAAACCTTTCACGTCGCAAATAGATTTAAATGAAACTCTTTGATACTCACTCGTCAAATGGATAGTAAATCAAGCTTGACTGCTTATCAAGCGTTGAAAAGAGGGCGAGCTCCGTTCTGAACATAGGCGTGTTTCCTCTCACATCATTGAGAGCAAAA
Organism: Panaeolus cyanescens; assembly: GCA_002938355.1. NCBI lineage: Eukaryota > Fungi > Basidiomycota > Agaricomycetes > Agaricales > Panaeolus > Panaeolus cyanescens. The sequence continues at coordinate 1,445 of NHTK01005601.1, read as the reverse complement.
CTGGTAGCATTGAACCTGAAAATTGGGCGTGTTGGTGGGTCATTGGATCGGGAGGCGATATGGTCATTGCTACGAAGAAGGTTTCTGTAAGATACTACAAGCATTAACACCAAAAGCAGAAAAAAGAGTAAAAAAAACTTACGTGTCGAAAAAAATCTGGACATCAGTGCAAGCAGTCAAATTCCTCCTCTTCGCAACAACAACAGGATCCTCAACTCCACTCTCCCTATAACACACCCCAACACCCTTCTCGCCAAGTATATTCCAGTCCAGCGTCAAAGTCCCAAGCGCAGGATCAGCACTAATCAACCTAGCCTGCATCAACAGCGTTCTACCCTCAAACGAAACAGAGGGCTTCTTTTTATACTCAAAATCCCGAGTGTGAAGGTTCAAGCCAAGCATGATAGATAGGATAGGCGCAGAGATCAAGAACACGACGCATGAGATGATCCACCATCTGAGATGTTTGCGATATTTTGAGAGTCTGCGCACTTCGTCGTCCAGTCCTAGACCAGTAATCGTTGCAGAAGCTGAAATAGCATGGCTTTGTGGGGAGGCTGCACCGCGCCAGTGAGAGTCTTGGGAATCCATGAGGAAAGAGAGTCAAGGGCCAGCCATAAGTCTCAAATTTATACGCCAGCTACGGAGGCCTGCCAGGGAGTTGGATAGTCCCTGCGGGTGCAGCGATCCTGTTGGGAACGTTCATTTTTTTATTCGGAAATTACAAGATAAAGCAAGAATCGGTATTTAAACTGCCTCCAGTTATTTTCGCGCCTAAGCCATATAAGAAGAGTATAACATAAATTCAGTTGTCATGTTGCCAGGATGGTGGTTGGAAGCAAAGGACATTGGACGATTTCAATTGGCGGAAAGTGCGGGCCGTGACCCACACCTCAAAACACAACGTCAGATTCAACACCAAGTTATCGCCCTGCCATTCGCCTCTTGGATTTTAAATAAATGCTGTCAGGGATCTTGCGAATAGGCATTTAATTTCATGCACACAAACGAAATGAAATGCCGTGCATAGTGTTCCAAAATGCTATGCACACTGACATCATCATGAACGCGATGTTGACATAGAATACGGTCTGCAAAATAGTCACTGTCAGACCCAAAGATTGAAGCTAAAAAGAGATACTTTTGGCATTAAGACACTGTGTACATGACTACATACTAACTAGTAACTACAGAGATACAGCATGACCAACTACATTGTGATGAATGGGTGGAATGGCCCGTGCCACTTGGTATGTATACTCCCCGCTGAAACAGATCAAAGAAAGGAAAGAAAAACAACGAAAAAAAGAGACAAAAGAGAGAAAATCAGAGAAAAGAATGGCTGGGTAGAGGGGCAAGCCAGAAAAGATACGAATAGGGGCTTTGTGGTAATGAGAGAATAGAACGAGAGAGGGAAGGTGCAGGTAACGGTCAAACAACAGACG
>NHTK01005600.1:0-10953 GCA_002938355.1 Panaeolus cyanescens | reverse complement strand
TTACTTAATTACATACACGGCTTGACTTTTATACGCAACCCTAGTGTGATTGTTCAAGTTGACTAGTGACCACTTACTTGCTATTGCTCTCATGGACGACAACGACCCCATCACTCAATTCTTTCCTGGAGAAGAAGATGTTGACCTATACGCTGTACTCTCTGTAGACAACACTGCTGACTCGGAGGCAATTAAAAAGGCATATAGGCGCCTCGCACTCAAGTATCACCCAGACAAGCAGACCACCGCGTCAGACGAAGAGAAAGCACAATCTCACACCAAATTTCAACAAATAGGATTTGCATATGCAGTTTTGGGCGATCCCAAGCGAAAGACACGTTATGACACGACTGGAAAGACGGATGAAGGTTTCGAGCTTAATGCAGGCGAAGACGGTTGGGAAGCATATTTCGAGGACTTGTTTGATAGAGTCACTCGAGGGAAGCTGGATGAAATGAAGAAGGAATATCAAGGTCACGGTTATTGTTAAGTCTTGTCATAGCCATATCTGACTCCTTGCCAACAGGTTCCGCAGAGGAGGTGGCAGACATTGTAGCCGCATATGAAGAATCTAAGGGTTCCTTGGATGTTATAATGACCCATATCCCCCATTCTACGCATGAAGACGAAGAGCGCTTTATTATCATTATTTCCAAGCTCATCAAAGACGGGACACTGAAATCAACGCCTGCGTGGAAGTCTAGCTCGAAGGACGAAAAGGCGAAAATGGTTAGGAAGAAAGAGGCGGAAAAGGAAGCGAAGGAGGCTGAAGCACTGGCAAAGGAGCTCGGAGTTTGGGACGAGTTCTATGGATCCGGAAAGCCTGCAGAACGAAAGAAGGGTAAAGGAAAGAAGCAAGGGGATGATGAAAACGAGGAGGACACAGCAGCTTTGCAGGCACTCATTCTGAAGAAGAGAAAGAGTATGGATAGCTTTTTTGATGGTCTCGCTTCGAAATATGCAGAACCTGCTACAAAATCTCGGGGAAAGGGCAAAAAGCGCCCGCAGGATGAACTGGAGGAGGAGATTACAAGCAAGAAGAGATCACGCTCCGATGTTCCACCCCCACCCGAAATCGACGACGAAGAATTCGAAAAGCTACAGAAGCAGCTCTTTGGCAATAAGGACACAGTTCCAACAGGGCAGCAGAAGAAGACCCGAAGCCGAAAGGCCAAGTAGGTCATACAGGTCCTTGTTTATCATCTCTTATTTTTCTCCTTTGCGCAAGTCATTTTTATTGTTGTTGTGTTCGTTATTTATACAGTTTGTAGAATATATAATCCGTGTGCCAATAGGGATAAAATGCTTATACCTCGTCTCAAAGGTAGCGGAGTGAGTCGATGCCTAAGCTCCGTCTAGCATGGATAATTGCGACTAGCTCTTTGATACTTTCCTCCAATAGCACAACATTATCCAATAACTGTGACAGGGTGATTTGAACAGCTGGAGCAGGTTTTTTATCAGGGCCCTGGTCCTGTGCATCCGATTTATCACCCCATGCAGAGCCAAAAACGTCTTCTTCATCTGGCGCCCAAGCTTTTGATTGTGCTGGGTTTTGAACCGCGGGATGAAGGGCAGCAGTGTACGGTTCTACTTTGATGCTGGATGTTTGCTGATAATGGCTGCCAAAAGGACTGGCGTCGACCGTGTTGTCCGTTGTCTTTTTAGGGGGTGTAGAAGGTTCTGAGTTTGTTGGTTTAGAGGGTTTGCTCTTTCTGGGACTTAGGAAAGAGACGAATGACGAAGCCGCTGATGGTTTGGGCTTGGGCTTCGGAACGACTTCTGGTACTGGCTTCCTTTGCGTTGGTTCATCCGTAAGGTCGATGGCCAAGTTGAGGGCGTCCGATAGGTTTTCGGAGAAAAGCAAACCTTGCCTGCGTTCTAGAAGGTACTTGTCGAATTTATCTACACTTTGTCGATATCTTTCAAGCTGATTCACCAAATCCTGCAGAACGGAGTACACCAGAGGTCGACTGGCATTGTCGAGGCTTGCTGCAGGAAGAGATGCGGTATCGTTGGTAAGTCGACGTTCTACGTCAAAGTCTAATGAACGGTCATCTCCATCGGCATCGAAGTTTGCGTCACGATATTCTGGGATTTTCGATGGGACAAGCTCATCCGTTTGAGCAAACGTCAACCATCCTGATAAGGAACGATCCGGGTGGACAGCAAGTGCTGCGAGAACAGCAGTGAGGCCAACGTTGAGGTCAGGTGGATTGGAGAAGAAGGTTGTCAGCGCTTCGAGGATGGTAGACAAAATGGGGTCGTTGACATTTAAACGGTGTTTATAGCGTGAAGAGGGGTCAGACTTGTTTTCGTCTTCCAACGCCTCCCAGTACACAGGTTGGGCCTGGATTGTGAGGAGCGCATCATGGAGGTAGTGATCATAGCCTGTGCTGAAGTTGTCCCCTTTGAATGACGCATTAACACGAGATATAAGAGCAAGATACAGCCCCATTTCCCGTTCGTGCGTAGACAAAGACACATGAGGTTGGACAAAGTAAGGAGTTTCAGAGTAGCCAAGTATGTGAGTTAGCTCGTCATCGTCATCGCCATCAGGATACTTGAATTCTTCTTCATCATCCTCCGGGATGGCTGAGTGACTCAAGTTTGCTCGCGGTGCTTGAAGGAGGGCGGGATGAGGGAAGGCAGTGGCAGAGGAATCCGGTATGACGAAGAGTACGCGCTCAATCGTGAGACGAGGGTGAAAGGTAAGCATAGTAGTAAGAAGTTGCAAAGCTGTGGAGGCGGCAACTGACGATGTCGAACGTAAATTTGATAAGATCAAGTCTTTGAGGGTAAAGCGAGACATGGCGGTGAAGTAGTCCGTCGGCTTTCGTGAATCAGGAGCTTCCATTTCCAATAAAATCATCGCACTACTCTGTCTCCTCTTGTGCTTCTTCCGCTTTTCTTCAAGAGCAGAATCAGCGACAGGTGCTCCAGCCGACGAACCCCGTTGAATGGTGTGAATTCGCGACTCGTCGTTGTCCTCGTTGACCAGAAACTCGATTAAAGAATCAGCCAAAGGTCCTTGACGAAGGGTCCTAATCATAATTTCAATGTATGACATTACAGCAACGGCGCTGCCATCCAGGTCAGAGCACTCCAGGATCGTTGGGTAGAGGACGTTTTCCAGGAAAATCCTCCTTACTGCATCCAGGATGGACCGAACAATCGCATTCCCGACAACGGCTGACGATTCACCGTCTCTCGAGACGTTTCTCTTCAAGACATCCTGTAAGAATAACAGAAGGGTCAAGAAATGGTCCACCTTTGACTTGAACTCCGGGTTTCTAGCATCCTCGATTCCCATATCACGACTCTTCTCCATTTCGGCAAGCAGCTGTTGGCGCTCCTGTTCGTTGGCTGCTCCTGTATTACCGATTGTCATACCCTGGTTTAAATCGTTCGTGGAGACAAGAGGGAAATATCCCAGTTTAGAGGGAAGCAATGAATAGACCGCGCTCAACCCCGCACCGAGGACGTCTGAAAAGTCGCCGTCGACGATGTATTCTGCGAGTGCCAGTGCTGCATCATTGACAGGGTCTTCCCCTGGGTTTGAACCTAATCCCTGACTTTCCATCTCTCCTGGAGACATGGCCACATCCAAAAGGAACAGCAATCCTGCACGGGCGAACTCTCCAATGTGGCCTTCCCTATGCACAAAACGCAGGAGATAGTTGAACAGAAGAAATTCATACTCCGGTTTCTTCTGGTTTGCTTGTTCGTCTGTTGAGGGTACAGACTCTGCTGGAAGGTCATCTCCAACTGATACCTTGATGGCCTTGAGGGTGTCATCGACGTCATGTTCTTCATCTTCGTCCTCCTCGTCTTCTTCTTCTTCTTCTTCCTCTTCTTCCTCATCAACGGAAAACAAGGGTTCCGACCGGTACCAGTGTTTGTCATGAAAGAATATCATCAAGAGTTCGCGGTATGTTCTGATCCTGCTGCACAAGATGCACAACAAATTGACCACTAATATGTCGTGAGCAAGCGTGAATACATTGACAAGGCAAGGAAAACATACAGTCTTTCTCATATTCCGAGACCTGTGACCTGACAGCATTTCCAGCGGCGCCCATGACCTTACTCCTTCCATCCAACTGCTCTTGCAAGTCATCACCGGCACAATTTCTTAGCAATCGCAATACAGCTTTATGAACTGCCGAGTGAACGAGAAATTGTTCATCGAGGAGAACCACCATATTAGACACCGTTCGCAAAACCTCGGCTTGAATACCCGCAGGCCGATCAGTTTCACTGAGCCGTACAAGAGTCCCCAAAACATCTGACCAGCGGTGAATATCCTGAAATGAATGAACTTTAAAGCGACGCACCATTTTTCAGAAGGTACTCTAAACAGACACCCGTTCCTCTTCACAACCAAGATAGAAAGATTGGTTCAAAGATTTTGTGCATAACTATGACACGACATACCCTTCTTCCACCCGTGTGGACTCATTGACCAAGGCGTCCAGCATGGACTGAAGTTGTGCAGGTACACTTGTCGATTGTATCCCCTTTGTTAATTGCCTCTCATCAGGCATCAGTAGCGTTTCCTATTGCAGAGAATCTTGAGTTGTGCAAGCTAATCCGGGTTGCCAATTCACTCACCTTGATCGAAACCCATGTTCTATGAAATTCCTGTGAGTAGTCAACCTCTACTTTTGGTGGTGGTTGTGTTGTAGTTCTCAGAAACTTTGAAAAGTAATCCATAGACCAAGCATGGATGCCCCTAGAGGGGACTTGAAACTAGTAGTACTGATAGGACGAAAGCAACAGCCGAATTAGCATCCATACAGTATACTTACTTAAACAGGCAATTTTGTTGCAATCGCGTCCACGCTTTCAGACGCCGGATTTATTACCAAAATGACTTGCAATTGGTTACTCTAGATGGTTTTAAGCTTACGAATAAAAATCGGAACCAAAAAATAGAAAGTGATAAGAAAGAGTACATATATCAGAGCAAGTCAGCGGCGTGACAGAAGAACCAGGCTAGGTTGGGACAGGACAAGGCCCAAAAAGCAAGAACGACATAAAATCCAAAAGGGACATGATGTTAACAAGATAACAAGACCTAGGTGTTGGTAGCTATCCCATGCCCGAATTATTGATATTCCTTGTCCGTAAACAAAGAATATAGCTATTTATACGATAATTATTGTAATACAACCAAACCAACATAAAAGACGAAAAGAGATGGAATGGGATGAGTTCCGACGATAGTTGTGCGATGGATGGGCGTGATGAATATGATTTCGAAAAAAACGTAAGCTTGAATATGAAGTGTTGATGTGGTTGGCGCTAGATTTTTAGATATTTCTGCAGATGGCACAGTCCAAGGTTATACGGTCTCGGAAGAGAGCAGCTACATTTCCGGGGTGAGTTAAAAGGCTCATAGACACAAACAAAAAAGCACGTACGTAAAACAATCAACGCAGCGAGTAATGAAACCATGATGACATACACGATGGTATACTTAACGACGATCCATCTTCGCTGCCTCTTCTGCTTTGTGGAGAAGAGAGGAGGGCGAATTTGTTTTGATGGACGTAGCCAGACTAGAATGAACCTCGAGTGTCAGATCCTATTGTGGTCAGAACGGAGGGAATTGCACTTACACAACATTGTGGAATGAAGAGTGTTGGCATAAGGTATTAAGATTGGTGGGGTAAGAATGACAAGCAAGATGTGGCCCAGAATGAAGTCATTTCCCCACAACGACATTTCCACTATCTTGACGATAAACTCGCGGGCAGGTTGGGACATTGCGGAATTGCCGAGGCCTCGTCCATACCATTTACCCGTCCACCAGGCGCGGTTGGTCTCATCATGCTTGAACTCACGGGTAAGGAAGACGGCAATTAGGAACTTCTGGAGTGCACGCTGAATGGCAATGATGCAAATGACACCCAACACAGCGTGCGAGGCATCCCAAAGTTCAAGGAACCACTGTGGAAACGTGTTAAACATTGTGAAAGGCATATTAAATCAAATAAACGTACGAAAAATTCGAAGAAGGCAATCAATCCAACTAGGCATGAGATGTGGGCCAGAGAAGCCATGACAGAGGCAAATTTGGCCCAGGACTCCATCATGGGACCCAGGAATAACGAGATAATGAACAACGTTATGAGGACAGCAGCGTTCCAGACAACAGGCCCGATGGACACGACTGCAATCCGGATAAGTGGACTTGGATGGGTGTTACCGTCGGCGTCAGGGAATGACTTCACGAACATGTAGGCATTGACGAAGAAAATGGCAACACAGACGGGCCAAATGATTTCGGAAAATATGACTGATCGCCATGTTGCACGAGGAACATCTCCTGAGAGTTTCTCTGATGGGTGACCAAGCTTCTTCTTCTTGTAACCTGTAATCATCGTTCTTGACAGACGACAATAACCATACCAACTGCTGGTTTTAGTCCTAGAATTGCCGCGTGACATCCAGCGCAAAAATTCCCGATAGTCGATGATGAAATCAGCATAAGAGAATTGATGTGGGTTGAACAAGAACGGAGCAATGCAAAGGGAAAGGACGGAGAGCCAGAAATAGATGAGGTGAGGTATGAAGATTGCCATCGTGGCGTAGAGCAGGACCAATAGATTGCGCATGCCCATGTAAATACTGGGACCTGCGAAACGCGAGTAGAGAATACTGAAGGAGATGCGAGTGGTGGCGAACCCACGACCAGTGGCGATATAACGAGCACCACCAAAGGTCAAATTACTAAGGATGGAATTGGAGTAGATCTGCGTCGAAAACACCTCGAAAACGGGAGAGAGCGACAAGAAGTGCTTAGCCAAACGAAGAAGTGCTTTACCAGTTCCGCGTTCAACAAGTTCTGCAAGAAGCTATCAATCAACGGTGTTGCTAGCAAAGAATGATAATACATACCTTGCAAGAACAAGGGCAAGAAAGCAATGAAGAAAACGAGGAAAATGGATATGATGCATCGGCGAATCCACTCGAAAACAGGGATAAGATTGTAGCATCCTCCTTGTCCACCAATGACATTCCCCTGACTATCCACCTTGCAAATTGCGAGTTGCTTGTTGAGCGTACCGATGTAAAGCACTGGGTATTGTCAGCAACCGCGTTACTACGTGTGATTAAAAAACAACTTACTTGTGACCATAAACACCTGAATGGAATAAATGACGAGAATGTTGTTGACATGGAATCCAGGATGACCGTAGTAGAAGGTGAGGAAGCGATCAATGGGCAATTGAGTGCCGAGGTAATAGTATTCGCGACTGAGCATCTGTTCGCCCATTCCAGTACCAATCTTAGTTTGGAAGTTTAGAATGGTTCCAAACCCAAGATCACGACCTTTTCCGCACTGATAGTACTCAGAGTGCTTGATACGACCGCCCCGTCCAAATGCGTTCATTCCGGCGAAGATATCCTCGTTAAGGTGCAATCCCTTTTGTGCCTTGGAAACACCACCTCGCGTGTTCATGAAAGTCGCGTTGAGGAAATCGGGATGTCCGTAATGCAGCTTGCCTCCAATCCATGCCAGAGCACGAGCCGTCATCGTTCCGAATGTCTGTTCTTTTCCAGCAGCAATATCACCAAGGACACCAATGTTCTCAGAGAAAATGTACTCGCGAGTACCGACGATAGCGATTGGCGACTTGTTGAATTCCTTATGACCCCATTGTGCGTAAGGGCTTTGACTGGATACCGAATATTCCTCGAATTCGCCCAAAACACTGCGGATTTTCAGACATTCCTCTAAATAATTGTCCTGGTTAGCGTCAATAAGTTGGAGGTATTCGCCACGGTAGAAGATCATAGCGTGGTTTTGATTGTCGGATTTGCCATCACCAAGAATGGGGTTACCAGGAAGTTCAACGCGGAATTTAGGCTTCCTCTTGCCGGTGCGTTCGTCCAATTCGGAGTGACCATCAATCAGCGCGGAGAAGAGCCTGGCCTCTCCACCCTTCGTTGCGGAGGGTTCCTCATCGAGGTAAGCAATTTGGAGATCTGGATAGGCGCGCAAAAGGAACTCTGCGTTTTCGAGCTCTTCCTTGTTGAACTTTGAAAACCGTTGCATGGAGATGGTGACCTTGAACTTTCGCCTTGCCATACGCTCCAGTTCGCGTTCCAAACGCTCTGTATTTCCACCAAAGTTGTGCACGATGTCCGGGTTTTCGACACGGTACAACAATTTGATCGCCTTGGAGTAGTTCATCATACCAGAAACTGTACGATAAAGGGTCTGAGCACGGAGGGATGCCCAAATACGCGTCCGTAGCGTGTACTCTGGAGAAGACGTCTTGAAGCCAATGCAGTAGAATGGAAGGTCGTCGGTCTTGGCTGATTTTTCGTTGTGTTGCGTGCCCGTGCCATCCATACCCTCGGATTCCTCTGCCAGGATCTTGGTGTCCTTGACGAAATTGTCCCATTCAACAGGATGAAGTTGCTTGAGATATTCCAATAAGGTGACGCGTGTGTTATGATCTTCCTCCCTGATGATCTCGCGAAGGCTGAGCAAAATCTTTTCAGAGTAATGAGGCACCAGAACTGTGAAGGTTGGCATAGCATCGACAGGAAGGGGTTCGGGTAGGGCAGTGGTAAGCGATGATGCGAAGAACGAGATTCGGCGTTCCGCTTCGCCGCCAGCGGGGAAGAAAGTACCCTTGAAGCCCGCTCCATCCTGGTTGGTAAAGAAAGGGGGTGCGCGCAAGGTTCTTCTTCCATCAGGCCCGTCAACTTGGTGATACAAGAGTCGCTGAACGTGATCGATAGAGAGCAAATGCTCACGGTACATTGAAATGATGATGGCGTTCCAGATCTGGGAAACGAGAACCTTGGGCTTATACTTGACCTCCATTTCCGTTGTGGCGAGCAGTTTAGCATAGATACGCTTTGGCAGGCGCGTGTAAATGTCTTTCCAGGGCGTCCAGATCGACAGTCCTAACGCAAACGAACGACCAATACTGAAGATGACGATCCAGATGATGTACCACAGGTAGGTGTCGAGGAAGAAGAGCACGAGATCCATGACATACATGATAGCAAGCGTGAAGGTGACCTGGTGACTGCAGAGTACATTGCCGAAGTACTTGTCACTACATCCTTGAACCTCCGTCCTGACCATGACAGCAATTGGACTGCTGAAGGACGATGTCAAGAAAAAGTAGGACTCGACAAACTTGCAACTGAAGATAAGCACCCAAAGCAGGATGGATGCGCTGCGTGCACTTCGGTTGAGAGCGGGATACGAGGCTGTGAAAGTTTGGGATGCCATGTACTTTCTTGATTTGCCAGCGACACGGTCACCAAACATTCGGCCGGAGGGTATAATACCAAAAGCAATTGTGACGACGACGGAAATGAAGAATTGAACAATGCCAATGATTAGGGGAATCTGTGTCTGCGAAGGGAGGTTGTCGACCATAGCAATGTAGAAAGTTGGACCTGCGGTGAGGGCCAAAATAACAAGAAGAAAGATGAGCCGGGTAGTGAGATGGGACGCGTTATTCCAAGTTGTGGGGATGTAAGAAAATTCAGCAATAGTGGCGAGGATCATGATAATAGTAGAAACAGCACCACCCAGGGCGACTGCCGACCATGTCATTTGTGGAGTTGGAACCTTCTGTGTACGAGGGGCGTAAACTTTGGGAGAATTGAAGGCGGTGTAGAAGTAGTAGACGGAGATGTGGAGGATCCAAATACGATTAAAATTGACCAACAAGTGGGCGAGGGAGCGCTTTTCGAAGTATGTTTTGAAAAACACACGGTCCCACTCGACGTGCTTCAGTTTCATGAAGCGCTGAGCGGGAGGGACATCGACCAGTCGTTGCTAATATGCAATATTGAGAAAGTGAGGTTAACAACAAGATTAATAACTTACCCCACCCCGAATGACGATTTTTGCAAGGCCTTCTGGATACCAAAAGAGTTGGTTGATATCGTCATAACCGATGATTTGGTCGTGGTCCTTTTCCTTGCGCACAAACTTGCCATCAACAACTTCGTAACCCTGATCTCTCATGAAACGGTAGAGAGGCTTGATGATGTTTTCAAGATAGAGACCCTCCGGAACGGGCTCCATACTGTTTTGACATTCGGGACTGCGGTAGTAGTCATCTGCACACTTGAAAATATAGCAGAGGCATTCTGGTACGAAACGAACGTTGCCTGCTTCACCCCAACAAAGGAGGTAAAGAGCAATTTGACGTAACCTGTCGTACTGGCTCATGTTGTTCATAGCATTTCTCCAACGGTTGGTAGCTGAATCGAGCGACTTGTTACCCTTTGCTGCACCGCCCTTGACACTCTTCAACCGTTGCAAGCCAGGGTTTTGAGCTTGACCAACTGCATCATCGAGATTGAGTTGGGCAGCGAAATACCACTTGCGGTAATTGGCATTTGGACCACCAATATAGTCAGCGTGGAGGGTAAGGAGAGCTTGAGCAGGAGTCATGCGTGATGCTCGAGAATCCAGGAGATGCATGGTAAAATCGAACTATGAAACAAATGGTGAGTAATTGAAGGATTGGGGGGGAGAAATGGTTTAAGCATACCATGTTTCGCATTGAGTCGCGCTGGAAACCGAATTTTTGGGTGAGGTCAAGGAAGATGTCCTCTATTTCCTCTGTGGACATCGGTATTTGGCGGTCTGCAGACCAAGCAGGATAATGCTCTGTGGAGCCCAACCCTGGGTCTGCAAAGGGAGAAATGCCAGGTAGACTAGCATGAGAGTCGACAGAGGGGTCATAACGACCACCGTATATGTCAGAACCATGACCGACTTGGCAAAAAAGAGGGGGGTCAGATTGAAGAACTTTTGTTTTGATAAAAGTAATAAAATACCTGAAGATTGACCGTCGTAATAAGAACCCGGACCAGCCAGTCTTGCATTACTAGAGTTCATAGAGTAATGATCACCAGCATCTGAGTCTGCTTCATCGTCGCGACGTGGGATGGGAAAGG
>NHTK01005599.1:0-10946 GCA_002938355.1 Panaeolus cyanescens | reverse complement strand
ATTTTGAACGTTCGCTAAAACCCTCTACCTTCGGTAGCGGGAATATTCAGCCGTTACGGTTGCCCCGACTACGTACTGGGAGTGAATCACTGGTATTCGAAGATTCTGAAATTCACGACGACAATAACGCTGCATGTTATCGAATCATAGGGGACCCATAGTAGTTTTATGAATTCGAACGCATTCGCTGAGCAAAAACGTAACAAAGGGGCACGCTTGAGCCAAGTGCCGCAGACGGTATCTCTATAGCTCGGGCACTTGAGACAAATACCTTAGTTTTTACCAATCTATAGGTGGGAAGATGATTATGCCAGCCGATTGTGAGCCCACACTTCACTTCAAAGCTAATTGAATCGAATTGAACTTATTTTACTTTATTTATCTTTTGTTGGGTTAGGCTCGCCCGCATTGTATGATACCAAATAACTTGAAATCTATATCGCTGCATTGTGACTGAACAAAGGGGTTGCCAGCGCTTGAAAAGGATTACCACCAGCCCCCCTTGTTTATTTCGCTGTTGAGGAATGGAAACGTGGGTAACGATGGCCCACTGGCCTTTCACGAGTTGACTATTTTGGCATCCCAGGCGAAATGCTTTGTTAGCAAGCGCGTCACCTCCAAGCTGCTCCTAATCATACAATGCGGGCAGAATAAGGGGTTAATTCTCCAGGCTCCGACGTTCATCACAATCGTATAAAAACCCCGCAGCTTTAATGAACTGTCTGTCAAACTTCCCCCACCACTCCTACATATAGCGCCTCAGACTCGTAACAACATGCGACGTGAAGAATTCTTCTCATTTGAGATCTACGAAATGATCTTCTCATATATTCCCAACCATGACAAAGCCACGCTCTCCTCATGCTCACAAGTCGCAAACCGGTTCCGTGACCTGATGCAAAAGCAGATATTCAAATCTATCCACTTTGACCACACGGAAAGATACGTCGACCTCAATAAGCGTAAAAGCGAAAAGCTTCTTATTGCTTTAGAATCAACTCCCAAACTTTCCGAGTACGTCAAAGAATTGAAACTTGAAATCAATTGTTACGATCCAGGGAGGGATGCGGTGTCGAAGCTGACCACAGCCATAAAGATCATGGGCCATCTCTCCTCACTCACGACTCTCTCAATCATCTCTAATTCTTTGTTCAATCAAGCCACGTACTCGAAGCTTCTCCAGACTGCCATCCATAAGCTGTTCATGAGGAACACAAAACTCACTACTGTTGACATCAGCGGCATATCCCAATTTGCAGTATTCAAGTTGCAGCATCTTCACAGCGTTAACGGTCTGACGTTGTCGTCCTTCTCCAATCTTCGACCACAACTACCAAGGGAGAAAGCAGCTTTTCCTCACGATAAGGATGGCTCGGGATGTGCTCCAACCTCTCTTTGCCTTCAAAGCAACGGATGTATCGATACAATCTTCGACACCCTTGAGGGTCAAGTTCAGGTTAGAGACATCGAGGGAAGGTCTAATGACGTCTACAAGTACAAGCGCCGTGTTCCCTACCTTAGCTTTAAGCGTCTCGAAAGCCTTGATATTTCCCATATTTGGTTTGAGTCGGCAACCGATATGAATAAACTTCTGTCACATGTCGATGGCAAAAGGTTTCAACATCTTAAATGTCAAGGTCCTATTTACGGTATGTGGTGAAATATATGTCTAATCCCCTGGCTTCATGTTTACTAATGTGTTGTTATCTATAGCTTGCTATCAGAATAATCCAGCAATGCCCGCGTACCCCAATCTTGCGACTTTCCCCCGTTTGAAAACATTCGAAGTCTGTGGGGTGGCAGGGTTTCAACAGGGTCCGATCTGCGAAGTGATGCCACCGACGGCATCCCACATTCCATGGATCATTCAAGTCATCAATACACTGCCGCATCCTGGCAACGTTGATATGACCGCCTTCGCCGATGACGAGGGTCCAGGCCTTCGCTCCATCCGCATAGTGCTTACTGTCTCCTTATACATGAGGTGTTCTGACGAAGCGTCTGACGCTGTCAAGATGTTGGACTTTAGCCCACTCATTGACTCGATCAGGAACATACAGCAGCAGTATAAGCATATACACGCTGTGCCATGTTATTTAGGCTTGATAATGAGGTTATACAAGTTCCACAGCGACGAACATCCATGTGGTCACACTTCGGGTTTTTGGGCTGGGCATTGTTATGCTCCTGCTATTGTCTCCCACAGGTATATTCGCGAAGGGTTGTATCAAAATCCTACGCTTCGAAATGCCTCTGGACGTGACCCTGTGTGGGTGGAACTGCTGGGCTAGGATGCCTCCACCTGAACGATGATACCCCGCTACCATTCACCACCTACCCCCTGTTGCTTGAGTATTACTGTTTTTTTCTCTCTCGGTCTTTATCTTGGTCTTTCACCCCTCAATTTTCCCTGATTTCATATGTATATATATACACGCTTTCTCCGTTTTCTTAAAGATTTCTTCTACTTCATTGATGTATATTCATGGTGCATCATGACTCGATTTTGGGGGATGCTGTGATCATGGCCATTTGGTCCTGTGAGCATCGCCCTACGGCAAACGCAGTTCGGTCTTTGTCCTGATACAATTATTTTTCCCTTAGTTACGTTTTCAATATACTTGCAATATATTTCATCCCACATATGTCCTTGATATCTCAAACTAAGTCCAATGTCATATATGTAGGTTAGGAGCTAACACGATGGAGTCTGAGACCATTCTAGCAATACAACCAGTAAGACTCGAAGAAATTCGCGACACTTCACTCGAACGATGCTATTAGTATTAATATTCATCGTCGGGGTGACCTTGTATTGATGAGGAGAAACGAGCGTCGGCACCTGAACTGTACGTCCGTCCTTTGTTCTCAGCGAACGACGCCGGCTTCCTACCTAGGTTGTATTGGGGAGTTTAATAGTATTTAACGCCTATCTATTAGGCGTCAATTTTCTTAATGTAATGTTTAACTCACAACGGATGGTTAAACGCTTTGTGTTTTAACAAAAAACCCCTCATATCTTGAAGGGTCCACAAATTCAAGGCGATAGGGCTATTACCGGTTATTGCAGCAATACGTTCTGCGCGTGGTTTTGGCGAGATACGCTGCCGATGCTTGTGGGGAATGTATTGACAAATACCAAATACTCTGAGAAAATGAGCAGCACTTGGACGAGAGACAAAAGTTGAGTAAAGCTGATTCACAAAGGGCGGCGATCGTGTCTTGGCAAACCCTGGGTATAAAGGGCCCGTAACTTTGATACCGACGAACAATGGCTGGCGCTTGTTGAACAATGATAAAGGGACAATGGCAGGGATGTGAAAGCTGTGCTGGTGATGGGGAGATGATGATAAAGAGGCCCCAGGTTGAGGGTATATAAAGCGAGCGACAAGCTATCTAAGTCCTTCACTAACACGACGTACTTCTTCACGCCATGCCTCGACAAGTGTCAAGTTCGTCTTTTTCTGCGCGTAAAGCGAATGTGGATGAGGTGCCGCAGCAGTTGCGGTGGGTTAAATTCGATGGAGTGTGGAGTTTGGTTAAAGGTGTAAAGTTGAAGAACCACGATATGCGTGTGTCGTTGAGACGCCAGCTTGCGATGGTGGATGAGGTGGAGATTGATAGTGCTGAGGCCTTGTCGAGTGACCTTGCTTCGTTCATCGAGTGTGTTGATGCGGGGAAGGTGAAGAGTTTGAGTGTTTGTGTCCCTAGTCTCGGTGCGTTTTCTTTTTTTTTTTGTTGTTTGACTTTGGGTTTAACGGGGCTGATGGTGGTTTTGTAGCTCTTAGGGCGTTTTCTGTTCCGTCAGATGTTGAGCTTGTATCAGCAGCGTACGCCGATGGCCCCTCAGCGAGCCTGGAGACTCTCACTGCGCTCGAACAACTCAAAGTCAAGGGTTCCATCACGTTCTTTGCTCGACAACTCAGAAACCTCGACTCGCCCAACTTGAATGACTATGACACCTTTCATACGATCTACCACAACATCCATTGGGTCGCTTCTCTTATCAACACGTTACCGGAATCGCGTCCCGGCAGTGAGCCTAAACTGTCCCTTGTGGTCGCGTTCAAGATCGGCAATATCACGGAACTCGAACATCTTGCGATGATCGATTTTATGCCCCTTATGATTGCGCTTTATGCGAAACAGAGATGGGGATTTAAGGATGCGAAAGTTGACTTGATTATACGTAGTTGTCAGGAGCGTCGGTGGAAGCATGATGCGATTTATGCAAAGGTGATGGAGAATGAGACGTTGAGGATGGCTTCTAGGAAGGTTAGAGTGCGGGTGGTGTTTATGTGCGAACATGGTGATGGTGATGTGGAGGTTGATGATGATGCGGGTGTTATGTGAATGGTGAATGGTGATTTGGATAGTTTGAGTAGAAGTGTATGTCAGATGTACCTCGAGTACGAGATCCCTATTCAGAGTGAAGTATTTTCATTCCTACGCGCTTGAGTGATGGTATGAAGACCTAGCGAACGAAAGGCAGCAAGACGCCGTCAGCGAGGGTTAATCAGGGTAGTGAACGTTAACTAGTCAGTTTGACATCGTCCGAGACGTTTAAACGGGTACCAAATTAGCGATGCGACGTTACGTGTAGGTAACGCAGTTCTACTAGGTCGTTGGTGGTGGAGGTGCGAGGTTGCATTCATATCCTCAAGTCGAACATTTGTTGTAGTCGTATCGGAATAAGCTAAACATCCAAGGCGACAACACAAAGCCAAACGCAACCTCAAACGCATCACACGAAAAGTACAAGAAAAAGGGAATTAAATATATAATCTATACAAAATCCAAACTATCATACATTACTTTTACACACCTACTGCTCGCTCACAAACACAGCAGCCATACCCATCCCACTTCCAATACACATGCTGCTCACAAACACCTTGCCACCCGTCTGCTTCGCAATACTCAATCCAGTCGCAACCTGTCGGGCACCAGTGCATCCAAGGGGATGACCAATGGCGATCGCACCACCGTTGATGTTGACTTTTTCATAGGGGATCTTGAGGTGCTCGACGCTCATGACAGCCTGCGATGCGAAAGCCTCGTTGATCTCGAAAAAGTCAATGTCGTTGAGGGTGAGACCGGTGATTTCGAGGACGCGGGGGATGGCGAAGGCAGGGCCGATACCCATGACGCGGGGAGGGACACCAATGGTGGCAGAGTTGACGTATTTGCCGAGGATGGGCAGGCCGAGTTTTTGGGCGACAGAGCGGCGGGCGAGGACGACGGCAGCAGCACCATCAGAGACTTGCGAGGCGTTACCTACCCGTCATAACGCGTAAGAATGGGAGATAGAGAAACAAGAAGAGAGAAAAACGCACCAGCGTGGGTAGCACCGTCCTTTGCGAAGGCGGGCTTGAGCTTGGCCAAGCTCTCTGCAGTGACACCATCCCGGATACCATCATCCTGGTCAACGACGATTTCGTGCTCCTTCTCGGTCTTGGGGTCGACGATCTTGGTCTTGATGGGGACGATTTCGGCCTTGAACTTGCCAGCCTTGTTGGCAGCGGCAGCCTTCTGGAAGGACTTGGCGGCGAAGGCGTCCTGGACGGCGCGGGAGATGCCCCACTCCTTGGCGACGTTTTCAGAGGTGATACCCATGGGCAAGAGGCAGTCCTCGGCGTCTTGGTTCTCGAGGATCTCGTCGGCGACCTGGGTAGCTGCGCTTGATCCGTATCCAAAGGTCATAGACTCGACGCCGGCACCTGAGTAAAAAAGTGATTAGAACGGTGATCAAGGTGGTGTAGCGGAGTATAAGAAGAGTAGTAGGGGTGGGGTAGGAATCATTTGGGGTAATGAATGGAGGAAAAGAGGGTTTGCAGTGCAGATTCCCACTCGGATCCACTACCGCAACCCCATGAGCCTAAAATAGCGAGTTACTCACCGATACCAATATCAATCTGCCTTGACCTGATCTCGTTGGCGATCTGGGAGATGGCAGTGAGACCTGATGAGCACTGCCTGTTGACAGTGTTGACTGAGGCCTCGACAGGGATGCCAGCGTGGAGAGCGGCCATGCGAGCAGCTGAAGCACCACCTCCAGGGGGGAGAACATTGCCGACTGAGATGTCGTCAATGAGCTTTGGGTCGAGGTTAGCCCTGGTGTAGGCTGCGCGGAGAACGTGGGAGAGGATGAGCTCTGGACGAGTATCCTTGAAACCACCCTTTTTGCCCTGTTTTTTTCATGATGATTAGTGGTGAGAATGAAGATTATAAAGCTGCCACGTACCTTTGTGATGGCAGAGCGGACAGCAGAGACGATGACAACGTCGTCTGGGTGCTTTTCAAAGAGAGCAGCTTTACCAGTTTGAAGAGACATGATGATAGTTGTGGATGATGATGATGGTGGTTGGAGGTTAAGAGACGCAAAGCCTTTTTAACCATCAATCCCATTTACCCGGTTACAGACGAAATCACATGTCAGTACGGTCTTTTGCCTTTGCCGCCACCGACGAGCTTTGAAAATAAACAACACTAAACATCTCTTTCACGTGTTTCTCCATACCCCACACCTCTTTCCCCTCATCCTCGTCTTACACATCCTCGGTGACTGCCTACCCGGCGTACTCCTTTCTTTATAATTACATTCATTTCGCGGTCATGAGTGTATGAATTCATTCTTGGCCCGCCTTTTGAACAACCGGTGGGGAAGAAGGGGGGTGGGGAGACTGGAGAAGGGGATCGTTGGAAGCGATGCGGGGGAGCCATTCACATGCAATGAGCGCTTAGCGTTGCTGAAAATTACCAAGTCCGTGAATAATTTCCTCTTCCGTTTCCATGCGTTTTTGCTCTTCTTTTCTCCGAGGACGTCGATGACGCGTCTGAGCGACTCCTGCTCCCCGTCTTCCTTACATCCTTACAGCCTTCCAGACTATTTTTATCGTTGATTTGCTTGAATAAATCGCTTTGTTCCTTCAGCTCCATCGGATTGATAGTATCACGCTTGCCTTCCACACCATTTCAATGCTGTGTTGATCGTTTCCCCCATTCACCAAATACCAACCTCATGGCGTCCTGTTGATCAATCCACCATCCTCATCTTTTCTGTGCGTGCTCCCATGCTCTCGCTGTCGCGATCACCGTATCCCTGATAAAGTATTGGATTCGCGCTTCTTGATGCGCGATCCTTTTATTTGTGTGCCCCTATGCTTATAAACTCTACACTCGCGTGTCGTTCTCCTTCTCGCGATCACTGCCTCTCTGATAGCATATTAGATTCACACTTCTCGATGTATTGGGTTTTTTTGAGGAGCGTGTAGGGCTGGCAAACCTAGACTGCTTTGTTTGCTCTATTTTTCTCGACGGGTGAGCTAGAGTTGAGGTAGATAGGTGAGATCAATGAATGGTCGACCACCTGGAGACGCAAAAAGCTCGGCTCACGATTTAAGGTTACCAATGAATAGTTCACATCACCCTCGAGACTACTTGGGCGCCACAATTTCAGTAACAAGAGAAGACCCGCATTAGCATTGCGCGACAGACTCTAAAGGTGATCCGGCCCTTTCGAAGCGCCCAACACACTGATTAAGCGATATAAAACTGAAAACGGCTTTACTCTGAAGCTTCCGTGCGTGCTTATACGATCTACTTCCTACTGACACCACGTCATGCATCGTGAGATGACTCGGAGTGAACGCGTTTAAACAAAGAATATAAATCTTACTGATCATGATAAGCCATTCAGACATCATCCAATTACTTCTCGGCGAATACCAGCCGACTTGCAACACTCTCACAGATGTTCATCAACCTCAGGTTCTTAATTCTTGCACTCAGCGTTGTGGCTACGCCAGGAATGATGCTCGACATCGACGATCCCATGGTCGATACCGGGTAATTATAATCTCGTGCTATATTACCGTATGGATCAATTCACCGAGGTGTCGTTTGTATAGCGTTGATCTGTGCGCCACCCAAGCACTTGTAGGCGACGAAAGAGCAAGAATCGAGGAATCTATCGCAGCCCATCGAAACAAGATAAACGCAGCAAACTGCAATACCGCTTTCACCCCCGCCACAATAGACGTATACTTTCACATCGTAGCAGCCGGGAACGATGTTCGAAGTGGAATGCTCAAGTTCGTTCCTCCTCCTTATTTACACATAAATGAAGCGCTTATTGGTTTACATGCAGGGACAACCATGTGAACGCGCAAATCGACGTTCTCAATGAGAGCTATAAAAATGCCAGTCTCACCTTTCATCTGATGAGTATCGATCGCAAGATAAATTCAACTTGGTTCAGCAAGGTCGATATCAAGACCCCAGAAGAAGGCGACATGGTTGCTGCCCTGGAATACCGCTTTGATGATCCTGATTCAGTAGCGCTCAAGAGGCACTTGGTAGATCACGCTAACTCTAACAAGTGGCAGGATTAATTTGTACACTCCTCCTTCAATATCATGATAGAAGTGCTCTTTGGTCGAAAGTCTGAGGCATGCAAGGGATGGGTCAGGGATGTGCTGATGTGTGATATATTGATGGCATGGGCCGCACGGCCATCACCGTTTGATAGATCCCACGAAAACATCAAACCAATTCCAATGACACGTCGCATGGTTGGTTCTTGAAACGTTCCTCTTTTGCTGTGGACATCGTTCAACGTCGTCTCCACATCCTTGCTCAGGTGCACATTCCTGGCAAAGGAATCCTTTCTGCCCCCATGTAGAGAGATAGTGATAGCGTCTTTGACCGTCAACGTCACCTCACTTCCAAGGCTGCTCGCCATTGCTGTGAAGCTGAGCAGGCGCCTTGGGGGTGTAGCCAACGCACTCGCAACCTTGTTCTCGCTACTATGCCAGGCGAAGGAGTCCCTTCTCTTTCTATGGAGAGGGACGGCGAGCGTCATGTCAACGTGCTCACATCCTTGTTCAGGTGGCCATTCCTGGCAAAGGGTTCCTTTCTCCTTTCATCGAGAGGGATAGTGAGAGCGTTGGGCCGTTTCCGTCATGAACATCACCATATGAAATGCTTTGTCTTTCTGGACTCTCTGCTTACTGGTCATTCTCCCCTAAGCTGTGAACGGCTGCTTTGTCTGTGTCTCAAGTTTATCTCGCTGTTTAACCGCAGTCCTCGGATTCTAGGACAAGGTGAGTGTTGACGTGCCTTCGATTTGTATCTTCTTTCCTCTTTTTTTCCTTGAATATTTCCGCGATTTATGTCCTGTCTGTCATTTCCCAATGGATGCGTACGTTTCTTTTGGATGTGGTCTCGCACTATTTCAAAATCCCGCCGTCGTTTCCCTGCCCCTCTCACTTTTTGTTTGTTATCGTTGTCTGCGGACATCGCGTTCACATTTGTTAGCTTTCAATAATATATACATTCGTCGTTGTATTCTTTCTCTTCTCTTCTCATGTGCGACCCAATGCGCATATTAGGTCTTCATCTTGAACGTCTTGAGTCTGCATATCAGCTCCAATTTCTAAACGACCCCTGCTGATGGGCGTTGAGATCAGCTACTTTCATGCCCTCATGTTAGTTCTGCGTCTCGCAAGTGCCCGTTCTGCTAGCTTCACCTTCACCACTCCAGATCTTCTCTCCATTGATCATTGTTGGTGCACGAAGCAATCGTTTTTCACCCTGGTCTTTTTCATACACCCTACCTTTAACGGTTCTCCTTAATCTTGTTTTCTCAAACGCGTCTCTCTATGATTTGTGTCTAGAAAACGGTCCTCTCCGCTGGTTTATTGATATTGAGGAGTATGGATTCGACTCTTCTATCCCCGTCGGACGAGGAGGTCACTGGACCTTCTGTTACCCGTGTTTGTTCCACTACACAGTGGGCATTACATCTTTTGGGTGATTGGGTGGCAAAGAGATACCAGGCGGATTCAGCGTCAACTTGGTCCTTTCCTGTATCAACCATCAGCTCATCCTCACGTTAGCGTTGTCACCAGCAATATTTGAAACCATATGCATCAAGAATCTTCGTCACTAGATCCAGAAATTTTGAACATGAGCGCAGTCATTAAATATTGTTTCTATGTAATTGAAAGGATATATATATGAATCGATTCATTTTCATCGCTGCACATTCTGTACATTGTGCTTTCCTTTAACCATCGCCAGCCGTGTCAGGCAGTGTCTTCACGTTCTCAGGCGCTCTTAGAGTCTGTCTTCGAAGATAATAAAAGAAGATCGAGACACGATAGGGGGTCTTGTGTACCCCCGCATGCGGCATTTCCTTGCAATATGCGTGTCCCTTTCTTTGGGAGATTTGGCACCATGACTGATTGGGGTGAGAATGTTTCTGTGACTTTCCTTGAGATCCAAGGAGCAGGTTCTAATCACGAATGAGGGTAGCATCGGACAGGACAATTAGGCAGAGTGAAGGCCGGAATTAATTCCTAAGAGAGTTAGAAATGAGTGTGCATATCATGATTGACGTTTGTAATCTTGACGTGCGGTGTGAATACATGAAATACAAAGGTGTGTTTGGTCATGACAGAATGCACAGAAAAAGGTCTTCAGAGTCAGACTGAGAGTTGGTCACGCTGACGAAGTCCCCGTTTGATAAGGGATGTCGGGGATTATAATGAAAAAATGCACAGAAACACGTTGAAGCTTGACAGAATGCACAGTCGTATTCCCACTGGAAGTCCCAAACAGAACTAGAACAGGAACGAGCGCTTTACAAGATGACAGATTGCACAAAAGTCTTCTCACGTTCACAGCTATCAGGTGGCACGTATGGCCCTTCGAAGACTCGATGAGTGATTTGGGGTACACGGCGTTGTAGGACCGAATCG
This sequence comes from Panaeolus cyanescens, assembly GCA_002938355.1. Classification (NCBI taxonomy): domain Eukaryota; kingdom Fungi; phylum Basidiomycota; class Agaricomycetes; order Agaricales; genus Panaeolus; species Panaeolus cyanescens. The sequence goes on along the minus strand of NHTK01005599.1, from coordinate 183 downwards.
ACCTTAGGGATAGATGGGCTAGGGGTCTCGAAAGCTATAAATGCGCCTCATACTTGTAGCATTTTCCCCCAGCAATCTCTTGCCTTTCTTACTCGTTTCGAACCTCATTCAAAGAAATCTACTACAATGGGTCCCACACCAGGAAACTACCGTCTCCAGAACTTCCAAACCATGTGGACCGTC
>NHTK01005598.1:0-10931 GCA_002938355.1 Panaeolus cyanescens | reverse complement strand
TAAGATATACGCACAATTGAATAAAAGTGCAAACGGCTCGTCATATCTCAATACTAAACATTTCGTTGTATATCATGCACCCCTGTGGAAGCAGCCAGGCGCCAAGCAAACTCGATTTTGTCGATTTCTCCGCCGTTCTATAATACTTGCGGATTTGTGTATCTAGAAGGTTTTACGCATGTATGCTCACTGTTGAGGACTTGCGGCCATGCCTTCGGAGTGAAGGTCGTGGCAACGTAGCTCACCATAAACGGGACCTTTGAACAGCAAAAAAGAATGACTTTTGGACCAATTTCTCTTCGAACTGCATTTGTACATTTCACCAGTCAGAATCGTTGATTGACGACTTCACTCCGGACCGCCATCCACCTTCAGAACACTTTCTTTATCAGTACTATGCGGCCAGAAAGTCTTTAAAGCCGCCAGTGCCAAGACCAGACGCTTGGCATAAGCTGGCGCTTTTCCGACGGCAAGAAGCTACGGTATAAGCACTTGGTCAAGCTCTTCTCCTGATCCTGCAATGGACTTCATCTGCCACAGGTTTTGCGATCGTGTTCAAAGCTTCCATTGCGGACATAGTTTGCGTCGGAAACGACTCTCTGTGATGGCCGTTGTACAGTAATTTACATTTTCTGTCAACTGAAGATGTATTATTTGAATTAAGCTATCGGAATTCTTGTACAAAGTTACTGAGAACCATAGGCGCGGTTAACGGATGTGACAATTACTAACTTCAGCACGGGCGCCTGTTGATGCAGCATTAATTTAATTCAAGTGCCGATAAATAGCCAAATCGAGACGCTGTGTGGATAACATGAATCGAACCTAAGTATATGTATAAATTACCTTTATCCCATCCCTTTGCTTAACCGCCTATTTTTCGACAAATATCCGGTTGCATTCCACGACCGCCGCCGAGGGCAACTACCTGTACGAATGATGTTCTTCGATGCCATGCGACATCATCGGTCACGCACACGAGTTATAAAGCAGTTTAAAAATCCTATTCAATGTAATAATTAATCCCAATAAACCGTTGTAGGGTATGCATACTTAGACTACTGCAAGCGCACACCTTCCATTTAAGCCCGCGGTAGTGATCAGCGAAGATCAGCGCTCAATACCACGCACCAAATTTAAAGACCGCACAACTGTCTGGCGAATAGCTGAAAAGCGACGATGACTTTGAGGTCACATTCACTGCCACTCAAAAAAAAAATATTTTTCCTCACGCGAATCGGATCAGTTCACTGGTGTGTGTGAATGGAGAAGCAGAACGGCATCGCTGCAGGTATCACTACTTTCTTCCTTCTATACAATTCAGATCTGTTCTGGTCACGGTGTTGTCGAATGATTCTTTCAACGTTGCATCCTACCCCCCAACGCGACACTTTCTCATGCCCCTATCTCCCCCGACGCACATATCCGGAACGTTGGGGGCCCTTGTTACCTTGTTGTTACCTCCGAGGAACAATGTTCGACTGATGGATTGTACTTCAAACATTTGCGGGATAACAATGGCCTAACTGGCTTTTGGAGCTCTGCACAATACCGGTGTCAGTCGAGTAAAATGTAACGTGATACTATATTGTATAGGGCAGATAACAAATCGAGGCCTGTCTATCGCAAGCTTAAGGGCTTGTCCCGTGCTGGGTTGAGCAACATTACAACGACATGTCTGTAACTCCACTCGCCGCTGACACCGCGTTCATCCATGGACTAGCAACAGCACGAAAATGCATTCAGGTGTTAACCCCCTGTCGGCAAGGTATGAATACAGTGCTCCAGAACGGAGATCAACTGATAGCCAGCTAGAACCCCTTCAATATCATCTAAGAGTGCCTAGGATATACAATACTGGTGACGATTGGGACTGCGCGAGTATATTGAGGGATCAAATCAACGAAAGTCGAACGCAGGAAACTGATCTTTGAGCTGATTGCTGACAGAGCAGCCATGCTGTCGCTTTCCTCAACGCACATGCCGCTCTCTGCCGCTGCTCTCGTGCTCCACTCCGCCATGCTCGCCATTCAACCAACTTCGGAAGAGATGGAACGAAAACATGTTACTTGTATTGATGTACATCCAAGCCATTTCCTTACTCAGTGCATCGTGTTTGGACTACCTGAGTGAAGCGATAAACTGAGTGCCAGAAGAGGTTAGATGGGTACTTCCTGGATCCAGACTTTACCACATGCAACATTGCGGTCTGCATTGACCTACTAACGTCCTAGACCACGAAAAAAAACCCGGAAGAACTGTGGTATGATTGAATAGGCCAAGGAAATTGTAATGGTGCAACAACTGCTGGCATAGATAACAAGTAATAATTTATAATACAATGCTACGTCATGTGGTTGAAAGACAGCGGGTGCTCTTCGGCCGTTTAAAAAGAGACGGGGAAAGACGGTGTGCGAAGGCAATTGTATGGAAAGGACAGCATGGGGAGAGAGACGTCGGGCCATAATGCGAGAACGAAGGCAATGATATGAAGGATATAATGTAGATAGACAGAATTGTGCGTTGATGCGAAGAAGATATGGTTGAAGATGATGATAATACAACAATGTAGGAAGCTATAACCATGAAACTAAATCAGCCTCCCAACAAAATTAGCGGCATCAAAAATACTCACAATGACAGTGCACCGATAACAATGAGAGCAACACGAAAGCCCAAAGCGATAGAAATGTGAGAGATGACCAAAATTACTGCACAAAACACCAGCGTTTAACGCTCCCAATAGTACTTTGGTGGTTTTTGAGATGGGTGTTCAAAGTAGTACGAGTCATTCTCCCCAGATTCTGACCCGGACGACCGTTTCGAACTCCTAGCTTTACTGTGTCGCTGGTCTGATTTTAGTCGGCTAGACCGAGAGGTGTGCTGCTTTGTCCTCGAACCATGTTTCCGTGAAGATTGACCATGCGATGTCGAGGAGGTATTGGGGTGCTTCATCTTAGCTTTTGAAGGTGCTTTGGATTTGGTATTGGCACTTCGCTGGATAGGAGGGTCAAGCCAGTAAGCTCATGGACGCGGGCTTTCAGACTGTACCAACTCACCTCATTCCCGTCGTCATCTTCCGATTCTGTCTCTAACTGGTCACCAGTGTCCTTCGTCGTCACTTCTATGACTCCGCTCTTGCCTTCTGAGCTGTTCTTCTGCTCGCCCATTTCCACGTCCTTCAAACTAGGCTCCTTACTCTCCACTACTCTAGATTTCCGAGATGGGGCTTTATAACGACTACTCCTTCTTGAAGCTTTCACAGATGCGGTTGGCGGAGGGAGGGATGCCTCAGCTTCCATGCGACGTAGGCGACGTCTTCTCCGCCGAATTTGGAAGGTGGCAACGGCAATGACGGCGACAAGAACGACAACTGCATTGCGAAGAGAGAGAAATTAGTACCTTGACGAACCAAGAAACGAATAAGCAACTTACCGAACACTGATACCACAGCTGCCTCCCATGCTAAACCCAAGTGCCCAGACCGTGGACTAAGTAGAACAGTTTCGTCAGTTGTGGACATCTCGCGATGATGGAGATACATGGGGTGGAAAGAAATTGAAAATGAACAAGGTGAAGTTTATATTGGTAGTAGATGTCACGGATCCATCCACCCAGGGCAGGTGAAGGTTGGGTATGTATGTGGTCAAGGGTATCAAGTCGTTGTAGATTGCAGGGTTGAACAACGACTCTGATGTGTTGTAAACAAGGCGGTGTGATGGGGAATGGTAATCCAGAGGAAGAAGCGAGAGGTAAACCCTGTTGACACTTTATATACCCCACCCGATTTCGGACGGTGGGTTAAGCGGAAGCGAATTTTCAAGAGACTGATAAGGCAGGTACCTGGCGAACGCTTGTCGACGTTGCAAACAGGATACAGCGATGAAGAAAAGGAAGAATGGAGGTGGAATGGAAAATAAGCACCACGACAGGGTTTTGTGAAAGTACCATACAAAGTAATGGATGCCGAACTATCCGAAAAAAAATGGTGCAAAGAAAAGGACGAAAACACTTACCCGGGCTCTTCGTCTGGATGAGTGGTCGCTGGACCATCGGTTTGAAGTGGGACGGACGGCATTCGGTGATTATACGGACGGGAAAACTAGAAGCTGAGAAGTATTGTTAAATTGATAGTTCATCATGTCCCATAAGAGAGGGGTATTGAAACAATGCTTACAAGTCGACCGCTCGGAGAAACTGGAAAGTTTGTGAGGTGTTATGACAGGGGGGGTTCCTTCCTTTCAAGTCAGATGAGGCAGATATGTGTGCGTGAAACTCCGTAAGACGAGTGAGGACAATAGTGTGAAGTGTTTGAGTTAAGTTGAGTGGAAGGCGGTGCTGTGGTGTAGGGGAAGGAGGACGGTGAGGAGCAAGATGCTGATGGATGGCAGCAATGGCAAAAGAAGAACCTTCGACGGCGCCACAAGGCTCTTTATAACTTTGACAACATCTCTTACGACCCAAGCCCACCCAAGCTTACACACAAGCAACAGTGGTTGGCAGTCTGTGGCAGTGGATGCGATGCCCCAAGCAAGGCTTCAAAGTCCAAGGACCAAGCCCAAGAAGCGCTTGAGTTGGTGCGCCAAGCCCGTTATGATACCATTCTTTTGCCGTCCGTTTTGCTGGCGGCAGGTCCCAATCTGCCCCAGTGAGACTCCCATGATCCTGCTTTTTTCAGGATTACGCCCAGAGAACAGCCAAGCAAAGCCAAGACAATGGTCGGTTCCTGTTCATCTACCATGTCCCGGGCTGCCAGACCCTGACCCCAGGCTGACCGGCTGTATCATGACCTCATATAAGGTCGCTGCAAGTCTTCAACGAAGTTTTGGATCTTTTAGAGGGTATTTTACCTCAAGATTCAAAGAAATTGGTGGTAAAGAGATGAAAGTTGGGAGGAAGAATACGGATTGGGTGATCCCGAAAGGCAAATGATCACTCATCGCCAAGTCACTCTGTTGCTATCAATAGATTGATTTTGTTACTTCCGTCTTACCCACAAACCATGTTCATGTCCTCAAAAAACCACCTTCAATCCGCGATAAAGAACTTTGCTTCCTTGGTAAAAGGCGACTGGCGAATTGACCGCGAAGTATACAAGTTAGCCATCGCAAGCTCGAATTCAGCAGGCTGAGCTATTCTACCGGCTCACCGAAAGTCTGAGAGTCTCTGCCTCTCTTCTTGGCTAAAGAATGAGAATGTTGCTCAGACTTGGTCAGGATCCAAAGGCTGCCACATACCCATGACGGCCACTACAGTCGAACAGGAAAGAGAGGCATTTTATCATTGATCGTGTCTTCATCATTCGTCCTCGTGCAATGGGCAAGGTTTTCTAGGCATCTTCCATTGGAGAGACTTTACTTGCTTAGGACTTTGTTACCAATGGCGTGGCCTTGGTATCGGTGGGCTGTCTTGTCAAACAAATTTAAATTCCCAGAGTTTCTCTGTCCCAAGTCCAAAGATGAGACGTCGGCTTGCACTTGGTTCTCTTTTGTCCTTGGGCCGCTTCTACAATTCCCAAGTCCCTGCCTTTAAACCTTTCGTCTGTACAGTCGGTCTTACCAGTAATGATAACGGTTCCGAAGGCTTGAACTAGACTTCAAGTTGAAGTGGGGCCATCTGCAGGGCAATCGATGGCCAGCATATCGGTCCGAAGTCAATTGACTGCTGGGATTTGAGGCAGTAACCCACTACATCTTCCGAGGTTGTTCAAAACTGTCAGAGGCTGTTGTCTGTTTGTTTGGAATATGGAGAAGGGCGACGAAAACCACGGCAAAAGCTGGTCAAGCTCGGCACTGACGAACCCTGGCCATCGTCGGCATGCTGTACGCCAACCAGTCTGTCATTGATTAGATGTTGTGAACAGTGAGCTATCTTTCGTGATACTGAATCATCAGATTCATAGGTCCACTGGCAGGGGCTGAAAGTAAAATGGATCTCACATCTTATCTGCTGATGTTGTCTGGAAGACTGGAAACGACTATCAGTATCCCTGACAATGCCTATCTCCAAGATAGAGCACCTTTTAATGAGGAATCCATACCACCTTTCATGGAGTATAGTTCACAGAAGGCGTACTCGTCGCGATCATGCTTGGGGAGTTCTCTTGTGATAAACCCTGATGATCATGTCTTTAGCTCTGTTATCGGCGGATGTGGAAAAAACCGTAGATATGTTTCAGCAACGTCCGATTGCACGTCGTGAACGAGCTATCCGACATTAAATTGCATACATCAGAAGTGCATGGTGTTACTAATGTTTGCAGGGCTGGAAAAACATGGAGAAGAGAGGGAATTGGACGTCTTCATCGTGGCCAACGTTCCCTATGGAACCTGGTACGACCCTCGACCATTGACGTAGGTAATGCTCGTGTCGAGGCTTGAATATGAATGTTTTTGATGAAAGGGCCTTCAGTTGGCGTCGTAATCATGACCGTGGTCGCGCCATCAGAATGTTCTCAGCCACGACTCGGAACGACATTGGACGCGAACTTTCCCGCCTTTCCTCTGTTTGTAACAGTGACGACAGTGGTAAGTTATCGAATTTGTTCCCCTTCTGCGGTTTATTTCACATCTAGTAAGTTTGAACCAAGGTTCAAGCACATCTATTCAAACCAGTGAACTCAGTAAGATGGCCTCGTTCGTCAGACAAGGGAGGAAAGTGAGTCGACATCTTCAATGACCATTGCGGCTCTTTCAGCCCAAGTCCATGGCTTTCCTTGGCCAGTTCTATCTGGGCTTTTAATTTTTCTTCTTAATTATGGTTGATGAAATCACTCATCTCATTCTCCTTTCTTTGTGTCTCCGCAACTACCACCACCATGACATTTCAACGAATGCACCAACAACCGATTACTTACTACCATTTACTTGCAATGAATTCGTCGGAATCGCCTATAGATCGTTGCCATTGGCAGGAACTATGCTGCCCATGCGAAAGAACTGAATAATGCCGTTCCGAAAGAGCCTTTCTTCTTTCTCAAGCCAACGTCGAGTTATATGCCCTCCGGCGGTAAATTCGAGATCCCACAAGGCATAATCGCTCACCATGAAGGTTAGTTATCTTATCGACCGTGTCTTACCTCGTTGTCTGCTTGCTATCTTTGCACCAAGCAACACCGGGTTGTGGACGCTGTATGGTTGTTTTCATTTCGTGGCCAAGTCATGCCGTGTCAACAATCCGCTGTTCATATCTGGGGTATGTGCCCTTGAACGTGTTGATTTGGCATGTTGTGTTCAAGATGACTGCGTACTTTGGGAACATCGACAAGTCCAAATTGTTTGGCCGCCGTTGATCTTGCGCTATTTCTGCACTTGACCACTGACCGACCATTCAATCTATTTTTTCATGCACGCACCGTGTTCTTAAACTGATATTTTCAATTTTATAGTTGAACTTGGTGTCGTAATTGGCAAGACTGGCCGTGACATCTCACAAAGTGATGCATTATCCCATATTGCAGGTTACAGTACGTGATTTTTTTATTAAAGCTTCTTCCTCGTCTCCTCGGTATGCATGTACGAGGATACTTAGGAAGGGTTAACAATTGCAACACTAACTGCGGCCTTCCTTTTTTTTTTTCTTCATTGCCTTTTACGTCACAAAAAACACGGTACTTACGCCCACCTAAATTGCTACCGTCAATTGCGCTCCCTGGACTCAATTTTTTTTTTCAATAATTTGCGTCACCTACCTCCTCCGATCCACTTCCGACTCCTGCGGGGTACTTGCTTTCGGATCCTTAATGTTCACAAAATATGCGAAACTCATGTTGTGGTCTTCTCTAATCACCTTGATCTTTGCCTACGACATGACATCCGAAAAATATGGAACTATATGATTCCTCTTCCACTATCACTCGGCCTAAATTCCCTAAACCTCTTCACGTCTTTGTCTCTTGCACGTCCGATGGCCCTTATCTATCATTTGTGCAATCTGAAACTTAATTGAACTATCAACCCATCGTTGCCACTGGGAATCTTCTGTTCATATCGCCTTGGACCAATTGTTTATTTCTGCCTGCCTGCAACTCTCCCATCATACAACCTCACCAACTTCCAAACTCTCCCTGTCAACGTTCTGGCTAGATAGCCTTGGCAGTTGATATGACAGCTCGAAACCTGCAGGACAAGGTGCGCAAGGCAGGGCTTCCCTGGTCTGCTGCAAAGGGTTTCGACACGTTTACGCCAATTGGGTAAGTTTTGCCTTTTATGCCCACTTCTTATTGTTTTTTTTCCTTCGCTTTGCATCTACTTTTTCTTTCCGTGGCAGTGAAAGTTAGCATGCTTCTTATCTTTCTTTTCGTTTTTCCATTCTTGACGAGCTCTGGCTTTGCGCTGCAATGTATTCATTCATTGATACATGCGTTTCTTACTTTAGCTGCAGCCTGCGGCTGTGTGATAGGAGATATCGTTGGTCTCTGTGATCGGTATAAGTCAGGACTTGTTTGACCCATTTTCGACATAGTCCAAGCTCCATTCACGAATACAGCTTCATATTTTCCATTTTCTTCATCATGAATTTCGATAGACATGATTTACTGATGCTCTCTCTCCTCTTGATCTCCCCCGGTTCCGGTTGACCCTGTCCGCAATCCGAATGTTTTCTCACTGCACCGATCCTGGCCCTCTATTTCTCGCCAATGTCAACGGATGACGACATGCTTTGTTTCAATGCCCGTTGAACTCTACTTCTAATACACGGGGAACATAACGCCTAATAATTCACTATGAAAAACGCAACCCATCAACATGCCCGTGTCGTCATCTTATCCCATGGTCAACACACGCGCACACACCTCCTATGTTTTGCTTTCATCCCGTTTATCACTCTTGTCTCCCTTATCGGGTGCAAACGGAATAATTATGTCGGTCCCTACGTGAAACCTGGGACTGTGCATCTTTATTCATGCTGAAAATGGCACCCAAACCGGCTCTGGACACGAACTGAACCTGGAATCCTTGTATACGCTTGCAATCCTAAACAATCGCTCCCTGGAACCCTGGTCAAAATTGACATGCAACCCAATATCGCCTTCCGTCTTTGGATGACATTTCTTCACTCCATGGACTACGTTCTCATATTCTCGTATCCGTATCCCATCTTGCAACGATGCCCCCTCAATCGCGTTTTTTTGACGGGTAATTATGCACCCCAGTTCCTTCCTCCCGAAGTCAGATGTTGCGGATCCCCACGACTTGAAGCTTACTTTGAAGGTAAGCAGTGTGCCAAGATGTCTCCTAAAGCAAGCGGTATTCATACCGTACTGCTTCTGCTATTTTGCGGTTACTGTCGCTTCTGCTTTATTTTTGACTTTTTCCGTCAATTATGCTTTTTCATTTTTTTATCTGATTGCATGTTCATGTTTTCCGCTTCTCCGACGGTTTATTCGCCAATTGCCGTACATGACTCCCTCCAGCACGGAAATGCCTGATGCTGGGCACTCTGAGGATCTCGAAGCTCTGCTGCAGATTTTCAGATTTTTGTTTTCACCCTTATAACGGCAGAGAACGCTTCTGTCGTTCTGCGACGTGTTTCCAAATGCTGGATGTGGAAAACGTCGCAAGACTACGAGCCTAGATTGAAGCTGTTGGTGGCGCCGCAGGCTCAACAACTGATGGTGCAAACAGAAAAATTAACTGGCCATGCGTTTTGATTGATTTCTTATCCTTCTCCGTTCACCATCCTTATTTTTATAACCTTGCTTTTTTGCCTTCTTATTCACTCCGATGAATCGACCCCAGGGTTATAGGCGAATTTTTCACCCTTCCTTTCATTTCATGGGCGGCATTTTCTACTAGCTGTCATACTATGCCGTTGAAAGTGAAAAATTGGTGAAAGAAGGCGGCTCACTGCCGCAGGCGATCACATATTGGTGGACACGTTTTGACTTGCCTACGGCATTTCCGGTCCTGAAGCTTGTGAATTCAACAACGAGGACGCGTAGATATGCTGCGGAGGACCTGCAGTTTGTCTCCTAATATGGGATATCGAATGGTAGTCATTTCAATTGGAACGTCCAAAGGATGTATGATAGCATCCTTATCTCCTTCCCTCCGTCGAACAGCTTTCAGTCGTGTTTGAATGGCTTTTACAATTTGGTGTCTATTTTTTCGTGATTCACACTTCTCGTCTTTCCACCATTTATTTCATTTCGCATTTTACGGGCATTATTTCCGAGAGAACATCTGGGTATTCGGTTGAACAGGGAACCAACCAATCCGTGGAAGTTTGTTCACCTGTCTATGGTCAGAGTAATGGCAGGTTGCCCGCTGGGTCGACACTTTTCATTCATTTTTTCTCACCAAGATCAAGTGAACCATGTATACATGCTTTAGTTCTTGAGCATGGGCTTGGTTCTCTTCTCCAATGTTCGGCTTGATTCACGCTGCTTGTCGGCCAATGCCTTCCCCTTTTCCTTCTCTAATCATTACAACGAACCAGAAGAACAACTTACGAACCGTCGCTGTTTTTTAGATTAATGGTGTGACTAAGCAAGATGGCACCACCGACGACATGATCTTCCGAATCCCTCGCCTCATTGAACATGTTTCTTCAATAATGACTCTCGAGGTAAGTCCCTTCATGACGTACTTATATTATTCGTTGCCCCCCTTTGCGCACCCTGCAGGGATCTTCAATTTGCAGCTGCATCCTTATCTCAACCCTTTAAACCCTTTTATTTGATACTGATGTGTGTTTATCTTTTAGGAGGGAGATCTTCTTCTTACCGGAACACCCGAAGGTGTAGGCCCTGTTCTTCCAGGAGACAAAGTAGAGTGCTCCCTTTCTACCCCTGGGGGAAAACAGTTGTTGGGTCTGGTGTTTGAGGCCATCGAGCGTCAGGGAGGATATAAATTCAAGTCTGATGAGTAAGCCGCTGAAAATATTGAGTCATGACCAGAATAGTGGAAGTGGAAGTGGGCCGGAGTTTG